>CALNHX010006362.1:0-90883 GCA_940337035.1 Agriotes lineatus
GCTACATTAACTGCCTATACCGCGTTGAATAAGAACTGTCGTAGCAAGGAAAGAAATGTACGTAGAACCGGTGTGGCAAATACAGCATTCCTTCTATATATCCAAGGAAAGGAAAGAAATGCACGTAGAACCGATATGGAAAATATAGCATTCCTTCTATATATCCACATCTGTGGTTCCAGCTACATTAACTGCTTATACCCCGTTGAATAAAAACTGTCGTAGCAAGGAAAGAAATGTACGTAGAACCGGTGTGGCAAATACAGCATTCCTTCTATATATCCAAGGAAAGGAAAGAAATGCACGTAGAACCGATATGGAAAATATAGCATTCCTTCTATATATCCACATCTGTGGTTCCAGCTACATTAACTGCTTATACCCCGTTGAATAAAAACTGTCGTAGCAAGGAAAGAAATGCACGTAGAACCGGTATGCCAAATATAGCATTCCTTCTATATATCCACATCTGTGGTTCCAGCTACATTAACTGCTTATACCCCGTTGAATAAGAACTGTAGTAGCAAGGAAAGAAATGCACGTAGAACCGCTATGGCCAATATAGCATTCCTTTTATATAACCACATCCGTGGTTCCAGCTACATTAACTGCCTATACCGCGTTGAATAAGAACTGTCGTAGCAAGGAAAGAAATGTACGTAGAACCGGTGTGGCAAATACAGCATTCCTTCTATATATCCAAGGAAAGGAAGAAATGCACGTAGAACCGATATGGAAAATATAGCATTCCTTCTATATATCCACATCTGTGGTTCCAGCTACATTAACTGCTTATACCCCGTTGAATAAAAACTGTCGTAGCAAGGAAAGAAATGCACGTAGAACCGGTATGCCAAATATAGCATTCCTTCTATATATCCACATCTGTGGTTCCAGCTACATTAACTGCTTATACCCCGTTAAATAAGAACTGTCGTAGCAAGGAAAGAAATGCACGTAAAACCGGTATGGAAAATATAGCATTCCTTCTATATATCTACAACTGTGGTTCCAGCTACATTAACTGCTTGTACCCCGTTGAATAAGAACTCTCATGGCAAGGAAAGAAATGCACGTAGAACCGGTATGGAAAATATAGCATTCCTTCTGTATATCCACAACTGTGGTTCCAGCTACATTAACTGCTTATACCCCGTTGAATAAGAACTCTCATAGCAAGGAAAGAAATGCACGTAGAACCGGTATGGAAAATACAGCATTCCTTCTATATATCCAAGGAAAGGAAAGAAATGCACGTAGAACCGATATGGAAAATATAGCATTCCTTCTGTATATCCACAACTGTGCTTCAAGCGGCATTAACTGCTTATACACCGTTGAATAAGAACTGTAGTAGCAAGGAAAGAAATGCACGTAGAACCGGTATGCCAAATATAGCATTCCTTCTATATATCCACATCTGTGGTTCCAGCTACATTAGCTGCTTATACCCCGTTGAATAAAAACTGTCGTAGCAAGGAAAGAAATGCACGTAGAACCTCTATGGCCAATATAGCATTCCTTTTATATAACCACATCCGTGGTTCCAGCTACATTAACTGCCTATACCGCGTTGAATAAGAACTGTCGTAGCAAGGAAAGAAATGTACGTAGAACCGGTGTGGCAAATACAGCATTCCTTCTATATATCCAAGGAAAGGAAAGAAATGCACGTAGAACCGATATGGAAAATATAGCATTCCTTCTATATATCCACATCTGTGGTTCCAGCTACATTAACTGCTTATACCCCGTTGAATAAAAACTGTCGTAGCAAGGAAAGAAATGTACGTAGAACCGGTGTGGCAAATACAGCATTCCTTCTATATATCCAAGGAAAGGAAAGAAATGCACGTAGAACCGATATGGAAAATATAACATTCCTTCTATATATCCACATCTGTGGTTCCAGCTACATTAACTGCTTATACCCCGTTGAATAAAAACTGTCGTAGCAAGGAAAGAAATGCACGTAGAACCGGTATGCCAAATATAGCATTCCTTCTATATATCCACATCTGTGGTTCCAGCTACATTAACTGCTTATACCCCGTTGAATAAGAACTGTAGTAGCAAGGAAAGAAATGCACGTAGAACCGCTATGGCCAATATAGCATTCCTTTTATATAACCACATCCGTGGTTCCAGCTACATTAACTGCCTATACCGCGTTGAATAAGAACTGTCGTAGCAAGGAAAGAAATGTACGTAGAACCGGTGTGGCAAATACAGCATTCCTTCTATATATCCAACGAAAGGAAAGAAATGCACGTAGAACCGATATGGAAAATATAGCATTCCTTCTATATATCCACATCTGTGGTTCCAGCTACATTAACTGCTTATACCGCGTTGAATAAAAACTGTCGTAGCAAGGAAAGAAATGCACGTAGAACCGCTATGGCCAATATAGCATTCCTTTTATATAACCACATCCGTGGTTCCAGCTACATTAACTGCCTATACCGCGTTGAATAAGAACTGTCGTAGCAAGGAAAGAAATGTACGTAGAACCGGTGTGGCAAATACAGCATTCCTTCTATATATCCAAGGAAAGGAAAGAAATGCACGTAGAACCGATATGGAAAATATAGCATTCCTTCTATATATCCACATCTGTGGTTCCAGCTACATTAACTGCTTATACCCCGTTGAATAAAAGCTGTCGTAGCAAGGAAAGAAATGTACGTAGAACCGGTGTGGCAAATACAGCATTCCTTCTATATATCCAAGGAAAGGAAAGAAATGCACGTAGAACCGATATGGAAAATATAGCATTCCTTCTATATATCCACATCTGTGGTTCCAGCTACATTAACTGCTTATACCCCGTTGAATAAAAACTGTCGTAGCAAGGAAAGAAATGCACGTAGAACCGGTATGCCAAATATAGCATTCCTTCTATATATCCACATCTGTGGTTCCAGCTACATTAACTGCTTATACCCCGTTGAATAAGAACTGTAGTAGCAAGGAAAGAAATGCACGTAGAACCGCTATGGCCAATATAGCATTCCTTTTATATAACCACATCCGTGGTTCCAGCTACATTAACTGCCTATACCGCGTTGAATAAGAACTGTCGTAGCAAGGAAAGAAATGTACGTAGAACCGGTGTGGCAAATACAGCATTCCTTCTATATATCCAAGGAAAGGAGAGAAATGCACGTAGAACCGATATGGAAAATATAGCATTCCTTCTATATATCCACATCTGTGGTTCCAGCTACATTAACTGCTTATACCCCGTTGAATAAAAACTGTCGTAGCAAGGAAAGAAATGCACGTAGAACCGGTATGCCAAATATAGCATTCCTTCTATATATCCACATCTGTGGTTCCAGCTACATTAACTGCTTATACCCCGTTGAATAAGAACTGTAGTAGCAAGGAAAGAAATGCACGTAGAACCGCTATGGCCAATATAGCATTCCTTTTATATAACCACATCCGTGGTTCCAGCTACATTAACTGCCTATACCGCGTTGAATAAGAACTGTCGTAGCAAGGAAAGAAATGTACGTAGAACCGGTGTGGCAAATACAGCATTCCTTCTATATATCCAAGGAAAGGAAAGAAATGCACGTAGAACCGATATGGAAAATATAGCATTCTTCTATATATCCACATCTGTGGTTCCAGCTACATTAACTGCTTATACCCCGTTGAATAAAAACTGTCGTAGCAAGGAAATAAATGCACGTAGAACCGCTATGGCAAATATAGCATTCCTTGTATATATCCACAACTGTGCTTCCAGCGGCATTAACTGCTTATACACCGTTGAATAAGAAATGTAGTAGCAAGGAAAGAAATGCACGTAGAACCGGTATGCCAAATATAGCATTCCTTCTATATATCCACATCTGTGGTTCCAGCTACATTAACTGCTTATACCCCGTTGAATAAGAACTGTAGTAGCAAGGAAAGAAATGCACGTAGAACCGCTATGGCAAATATAGCATTCCTTCTATATATCCACATCTGTGGTTCCAGCTACATTAACTGCTTATACCCCGTTGAATAAGAACTGTCGTAGCAAGGAAAAAAATGCACATAGAACCGGTATGGCAAATATATCATTAATACTATATATCCACAACTGTGGTTCCAGCTGCATTAACTGCTTATATCCCGTTGAATAAGAACTGTAGTAGCAAGGAATGCAATGTACGTAGAACCGCTATGGCAAATATAGCATTCCTTCTGTATATCCACAGCTCTGGTTCCAGTTGCATTAACTGATTATAGCCGGTTGAATAATAACTGTAGTGGCAAGGGAAGAACTTCACGAACCACTATGGCAAATACAGCATTCCTTGTATATATCCACAACTGTGGCTCGAGCTGCATTAACTGTTTGTACCCCATTGAATAAGAATTGTAGTGTACAATATGGGCACATAGCACAAATAAAAAAAGATATACTCCCAAAGAGGACAAAGAAAGTATGTACGTAAAGAGAAGAGAGGGCGAGGGAGACCCAATACCTCATGAAGATGTGCATTGTGCTGTAGTACTCCTTTATCAACATTTTTAATTTTTTGTCTGTTTACATGTTCCAGTTTCAATAATCAAATTCGGTTAAACGTTTATTTTGATTAGATATAGCTTGGCCATCATTACTTAGTTAAGCTATGATATTGTAATGCTCTACCAAAAATTTTATTATTACTAAGTTCTAGTGATTACTACATTTTCTGTATTAAATTTTCAGTGGGCATTAACAATCGATATTTACCTGCACGGATATTATTGCTTTGTTTTCAGTAATCAATTATGAATAGTAAAAGATATATTAGTCATTTTACTTGTGAGTGCATGAACGCCTTCAACGCATAACTTGTATATTTTCAATTTTGAAACTCAAGCAGTAGACTTAATATTCTCATCATTTCTTTTATAAAGACACCGTAAAATTACTACTTATAGCGGAACCGTTATGAGTTTGCGGTCGAGGTCGGCCATGGAAGGCGCTAATTAATTCCACTAATTTGGTAACACATGAAAATAAATAAATGTCATACGTTTAAAGTTTGGTTATGTTATAACTGTCAAGAAATCAGTTGCGACGATTGCATGAATTAGTAAATTTGTATTGCAAGGTGTAGTGTATGCTTTGGATTGTTCGAAAAATTTAGTTTAAGCATCGCATCGCACAGAATTCACTGTTACTATGTACAATCGTTTTTGTTACTTTATTGTGCAAAAACTCTATTCAAAAGTTTTTGTACGCCACTGATATGTCTCGTAATTTTACCTAAATCAGGTTAACAAGTTAATGCCAGTTTGATAGATGTCAACAATTGTTATCAATATGAAGCTTGTAAATTACTAAACTCTAGTTAGTTGTGTTTTTTGCCGGCCGCAAAGCTATACTGGTTCTGATGTACTTACCAGAGGAATTACTGAGAGGAATTCTCTCCCAGCTTTAATGAGCACCATTCGAAGTCTTATTGCAGTTCGCCTTTCATGCACGGGGGCTCATTTTAGCTCTTGGTGCATGCTTGATGCACTTTGACTAAACATTTGGTACTTACTCTAGATATCGGTATAGGGTAACCGTTTTTGTTTTTGTAATTAACTTTTCGAGCTGGAATTTCCATTTACCTGACTTTCTAGGGATTCATAAGCACAGCGCTTCCATATTTCCATAGTCAGCATTTTTGGATACATATTTTAGCTAACCCAGAGGGCAATTCTGCTTTTGTTTACGTTGAGCGTAATAAGCATAATAGTATGCCCATGTTTGGTGCCAAGCTTTTGTGTCTGTACAAAGTTATTTGATAATGAAATTACAATACGGCGAATTATCTACATCTACCGGAGTTGGGAGTTAATTTTTGCTTTCTACGAACGTATTTTCTGTGTCACTTCATCAACGTGGTAAAACAAACAATAGATTTCCGAGCTGTTTATTCCCAGTTGGAAACTGAAAAACAAACTCGACCTGTTATTTCGGCGAACAATATTTAACAAATGCTAGCAAATTACTGTTTTTTCATAAACAGTTGTGTTGCGCTGGCAGTTCAAGAATTATTCAAACCATTAGGTACTTATAATGCCGTTGAAATATTTGTTTTTCTGCAATAGAGCTTAATGAATTATGTATTAACTAACGTACAATGACAAAAACGAGTGAACTGAACTGAAAAATAGTAAAATAAAATGTATAGCTTACCTACAGAATCGAGATCTTATTACATGACCATAACAATGTTTAATAAAGAATTCCCATTATTATAAGTTTACAAAGTAAGGTTTTGTTCACGGACCATTGGCCTGTGAACGTGAAGTACACATGTTTGTTAATGGTATTCCAATAACTTATTTTGAAAAATGGGCATAATGCCCTTTTGGAACCAAAATACCGATTTATATCTGAATCATGTCAATATTGTGTAAGAAGGGGACAGTCGCGTGCACTAAGCATTTGTACAAAGAATAGTAGCTAAAATGGTTTATGTTTACTTTTTTGCATAGTGATCGTGAAAGTCGTCTTTTTTAATGAAAAATCGTATTGAAAGTTCCAATTTTTTTAACGCAGAAGTCGTGAAAAAAATACACTTTTCCGCCAATCGTACTAGAACTGACATATTATTGACAAAATTTTGTTGAGCAAAGTCAAACATTCCATTACATCAGCCGTTGATAGGCAATTTACTATAAAACAGTACAGGAATAATATTCCCGGCCTAGGCGGGGAATATTCGAGTACTATTTCCTATTTTTTTTAATTACTCGTATCGATCGGCCGAAAAATAGTATGTGTATCTTGGACAAAAAGCAACATTCCCAGATTCCTGTGTTGTTGGGCTCGGTATTCGCCTCGCCCAACAATATTCACAGTCGTCTGGGAATGTTACGCTTTTCGTCCTAGATACACAATGTACTATTTTTTAACTATTTTATTGAAATGTCAATTTGACAGTTGTCAGTTCCGAAGTCCTTTTCGACTAAATTTCGACCAAGAGATCACTATGCAAAAAAAGTACGTTACGTGTTCAACACGTTTTGAAACTCCTTTTTTTCGTATTCATTTGCTTGATTAACTCGGACTTCGCTCTCGTTATCAAACTACAAACTCATGAAAAAAGTATGACTTTCAAAACTAGTGATTTTTTAATAACTCAATTGCAGCAGGCCCTGAATATCCTGAATCAGTTGGCAGAACTGAAGTGTATTGTCAGTCTATGTCAACTTCGAGATTTGTAGGTTATGTTTTGCGCCAGCGTGTGTGAAATGACAAACATAACCTAACCTACTAACCTCAAATTTGATATAGACTGACAATACACTTCAGTACTGCCAACTGAGTCAGGCTATCCAGGGCCTGCTGCAATTGAGTTTTTAAAAAATCACTCTGTATTGCCCTCTTAGTTCGTGCTTCAGTATTTTTTCCAATAAATAAATAAGTATTTCAAGATCTTGAACATTTACACAATTTGTGGAAAATGATGGTTTTTTAAACTTTCCTCTAAAAAACTTGATGCCCAGAATTTAAAACCAACGTAAAAGAAGATAAAAACAACTGAAAATAATGCTAGTGTTTTGCATGGCAATTTTTCGTCTAGATATTTGCTTGATGTTAGAAAGTGTTGTGAACGACCTATTTCAATGATAATATAATGTGGTTCATTCTAATAGAGTTGTTTTCATGCACGCCTTTACAATTTCTGAAAACTATGTTATGATTACATGCCAGTTTATTAAGATTTGAGGTTGAAATATCTGCTCCAACATTAAACGGTGCTGTTGGAATTCAGTTCCGTTTACTTTACAATATTTAAAAACTGCTACAATCTATATGAAATATAATACAACATAATTGTGGACAGTTAATCTAGGAGCGGTGTATAAGTATAAGGTTTGGTAAGTGATATTCATGAAAAATACAGGTCCAAAGCAAGTTGTATAATAAATGTACTTAACGATACTGCTGCAGAACCTTGCATAACTTTATCCAAAATGTTCTCCTTGTTTTGATTTCCCTACCAACGCTTATTTGGACATGCCACTCACAAACTTTGAAATGTCATTCCGACGTTTTTTCTAAGAACTCGTATTTATATTAGAATGCGTAGGAACGCTCTGAATAATTATGTTTAAAATTAGAAATCTCTATAAAATATTTTTGATCGAAAAAATGTCACCTCCTACACAGGACGCACGAGTAGGTATACTAGTTGATTAAGAACTGATGTTTAACAATTCTTAAAAGCACGAAACACATATTTTTAGATTGAGTTATGCTTAATTATATAGCTTTAATTGGCCTAACTTGATTAGTGAATTAAGACTAGCGAAGATTGCAACAAATCGGAATGATTTGGTTGTCTGCAAATTGTTACAAACATTTCCTAGATATCAAGAGGAATTTGAGAGTAAAACATTATATAGACAATCTGATCTTGATAGTGACGCAGCTATCCGATCGTACGTCCACTCACCTGTCATGAAAATACAAACTAAAATTGAAGACAATCTGTGGAGTTATTTAATGTTGACAGCTGTTGAGTGGACAAGGGTTTCCTGCTTTAGAAATTGATATTGTTATTATTATGTGCCCAACAGCATCTGCCTATGTTATTATCAAAACGTTCGTGACCTTAGAAGCAAAGTTCAAGAAGTTTTTGCAAGTGTAAATTTATGTGAATTTGATTTGGTAGCATTGTCTGAAACATGGCTAAATGACAGCATATTAAGTAGTGAACTGTTTCCAGATGCTTACAAAGTATATCGATGCGATCGGAAATATAATTTATCTAATCAGTCCAGGGGTGGAGGTGTTTTATTAGCATGTAAAGTCAATATCTGTTCTGAAATTATTGACTTGTCAGTATTTCAGAAATTTCCGCATATATTGAAATTGTTGGTTGTAAATTGTTATTTAAATCACGTACTATGTATGAATTTGTTATTTATATTTCGCCAATTGTTTCTTATGCAGACTATGAAGTATTTCTTGAAAAATTTGAATACCTACCATGTTTAGATAGTGGTGATATTTTAATAATTGGTGATTTCAATGTGCCTTGTTTTATTCAAGATAGTACTGAAAAAAAGTATCCACTTCTGAAGAATTTCGAGAAGTTATTTAATTTTTCACAAAAAAATCAAATATATAACCATGATAATCGTCTGTTAGATTTAGTATTTACAAATTTTGATTGCAACATTATTAATGAAACCGTTCCACTGGTTACAGAAGATATGTACCACCCCGCTCTTATAATCTCTTTCAATTACTCAAACAAATTTACAGATTTCTCTAATACTTCGCCGAACAAATCGTATAACTTCAACAAAGCCGATTTTGCATCACTATATAACAGCTTACTGCAAGCTGATTGGTCGTTTCTCTTAACTATACAGAATTGTGACACACCCTTTCTCTTTTTATTCTAAATTGTACTCTATATTTGATGAGAGTGTTCCTGCATTTAAAATCTAGAAATGAAAATATCCCAAATGGTTTACATCTGAAATTATTGCAAATATTAAATTAAAATCAAAATATTTTAGAAAATATAAAAAACTGAAACGACGTAGTGACCAAGAAAACTTTAAACAACTACGATCTCTTATTAAAATACAAATTGATGCAGCTTATAAATCGTATATTCATAGTGTAGAATCATCAGTCACATCTGATTGTCGCAGCTTTTGGTCATTTATTGATTCTAAAAGGAAACAATCTAGGATACCCGGAATTATGCATCACAGTAAATTCGAAGTTAGATCTCCTAAAGAAATAGCCGATGCTTTTGCAAACTTTTTTAGTAGTGTGTATGTGAACCGTTCTATTGACTCTTCTGTAGAAATGTCTCCCATTACCGATCAGTTCTTACCTATTTCTATGAGAAATATTACCGAGGATGAAATTATAAAGGCCGCTAAAAAGCTGAAAGCAGTATGTCTTCTGGTTTAGATTTAGTTCCATCTTTTGTCGTTCGAGACTGCATAAATGTATTTGCGACTCCACTGTGTGTTATTTTTAACGCAGCCTTGCGAACTCGATCTTTCCCGACTATGTGGAAAAGAGCAAGAATATGCCCAATATTTAAAGTGGCAATCCAGCAGAAGTTTCCAATTATCGTCCAGTATCAGTATTGTCAAATTTTTCAAAGATATTTGAAATTGTTATTTATAACCGTATATTCCCTTTCGTTCAAAACCAGTTATCTCTTCATCAGCATGGTTTCATTCCAAAGCGTTCAACTATTTCTAACTTAACGATCTTAACGCAATATCTGTCTCAGGTTATGGATCAGCGTGGGCAGGTTGATGTTATATATACTGACATGTCTAAAGCGTTTGATCGAGTAGATCACTCCGTCCTACTTAACAAGTTGAGATTATTTGGATTTGATGAACCTTTAACATCTTTCTTTGATTCATATCTATCAAATAGGGAACAAATTGTTTCATATAAAGGGGTTTGTTCCTATACATACTTCGCTTCTTCTGGGGTACCTCAAGGCTCAAATCTGGGACCACTACTTTTTCTACTATTTGTTAATGATCTCTGTAGTGTAATTCAATGTAATAAGCTTTCTTATGCAGACGATCTAAAAATATTTTGTAACATATCCAGTTTTGAGGATGCTACAAGATGATCTTAACAGAATACAGGAATGGTGCATTTTAAGCCGGTTACACTTAAATATTTCCAAATGCAAAGTGGTCTCATTTACTAGGAAAGAGTCATATATAGAATATCATTATAATGTAGATGAAAATGCTATTGAGAGCTGATGTTCCACTATGAAAGATTTGGGCATATTGTTTGATAACGAACTAACATTTCATGAACCCATAAACTTGAAGGTGGCAGAAAGCTTGAAAATGTATGGTTTCATCATCAGAAATTGCAGAGACTTTAATAATCTTCATGCTTTGAAGATTCTTTATTTTTCTTATGTAAGATCTAAGTTGGAGTACGGAGCTGTAATTTGGAATCCTCATTACATTAGTTACTCACTTATAATTGAGTGTGTTCAGAAAAAGTTTCTAAAATTTCTTAGTTTTAAAGCTAACGGTATTTATCCACAGACAGACATAAACTATAACCAATTATTCAATACCTTTGAGTGCAACAGTCTTGCATGTAGAAGAGTAGGTGCGTTATTAACCTTCTTGCACAATCTTTGTAACAACAATATTAACTGCTAAGATTTGGTAACTCAGTTGAAAATAATAGTACCACGTTTTGAGTCGCGACAAGGTGTTACCTTTTATTGTCCAATTCCTAAAACTAATTTATTAATTAAATCTCCATTTTACTCCATGGCTAAACATTTTAATAAGATCAGTAACCAAATTGACATATTTAATAGTTCTTTATATGAAGTAATGAGTTTATGTAAAATTTACTTTTGCAATTGATTTTAATGTAGATGCGTTATAAATATACTTTATCACTGTGTTTGTTTATTTGTTTATTTTTTTTATGGAGGTAGATTAGTTTACGGTGTAATCATTGTTGGCGTATTAGAGTATTATATATATAGTCATTTATATTTTGTTTTTTATGTTAGTTATCTATGTATGTATTTATTTGTACTACTTTGTCCTATTATTGGATATCCTGTTGGGCAAATAAAGCTTTATTATTATTATTATTATTAAATACCACGTAAAGAAGGAATTAACTGTAGTAACAACTAATATAATAAAAACGATGTATTGAGGCGTCATTATAATAGTGAATATGTAAGCTTTGAGCTTAAAATTACGCCTGTACTAGACGCCCGTCAACCATGGTTACTTCAGAGACCGCTGAAAAAGTATAATTTTTTTTTTCTGAAATCGTCCGTATTTTAGAAATTACCAACACTTTTTAGATCACGAAAGTAAATTTTACCTGACTCAATACAGTAAAAGCCAGAGTAATATGGTAATATATTTTTTACAGGGACGTAAAGTACAGACGCTTTCGGAGCCGTTTACGGCCATGATCATTACGTAAAAACGACTTCCGGAATCGGAGGTCGAAAAACTCAACGTTTCGCCCATTTTTGTACACGTTGAGTTACCGTGCCATTTTGATTTTTCTCCTAATGAAGCCCTTTACGAAAGTGGGCAAAACTTTGAGTTCTTCCACTTCAATAATGAGATGGTCCAATCTGGGAAGTCGTTTGTTACGTAGTAAAGTCGAGTATGACATTATTTTATGTAATTTTCGACAGAAACCATATAGTTAATATTAAATGCTACAATTCACCATGAAAACAACAGAAACAGGAGATATTTGATTTGATTTAATTTTTATTGTCAACGTTAGCCCTTATAATTTAAAAGACTATAAAGATCCGGCTTTTTAAATTAATACAAGATATTTTAGAAAAAAAAAAATATACACGTCATGAAAGTGTCTTCATCAGACTCAACGGCTAAAATACTCGGCCGCACTTCGAATGCCGTGTCGTCAGTAAATTATCATTTTCTTAACGTTTATGTAATATACTATAATAACTGACCACCATTTCAAAGTGCATCTAGTAGCAGATGCGACGTGCATAGCAGTTGAACGGTCACAATATATAATAGCCAATGTTTTGGACAGAAGTAAGATCTCGGCCCGTTGTTTCAATTCAATGGATTGACCTGTTTAAGAAGGATATTAATGATTTTATTTTAATCATTTATCTAATGTTAAATTTGCCAGTACTTACTTTATATTCTTTTAATTAGATACACGTCAACACCTACCTTTTATGAGCTGAAATAAACACTAACAGAAAAACAGCAAAAAGGAAATACAGGATATTTGGAACAAAACTGCTCAGCATTGCAACTGACACACTTTCACAAACCCATGTAGATCATAATTTAAAAGATTTAACTCCCCTCCCAGCTCTAATAAGCGTTATATAGTTTGAGCAAGCATAATGCCCAAATAACAGTATGAAACCCAATCAACAAATTTGAAACTCTTTAATAAAAATCGAACAGATAGGTCTTCTATGGAAAATAACAATAAAAAAGATGAATAATTCTCAACTACCTGTTGAATGCAGTATTTGAATTTGAATGGC
This sequence comes from Agriotes lineatus, assembly GCA_940337035.1. Lineage (NCBI taxonomy): Eukaryota > Metazoa > Arthropoda > Insecta > Coleoptera > Elateridae > Agriotes > Agriotes lineatus. The sequence continues at coordinate 13,041 of CALNHX010006362.1, forward strand.
TTTTGCAGTAACAAATCTATTTCGTCGACACTGCACCCTACAGTCGTCTCTGATTATTATACTCTCATTTCACACTCCGTCGCCCCCAACTTGACTGGATGCAATATCCTTAAAACTCATTGCAGTTCTTCTGATTTAGTTTTATTTAATATGTCCCTGATGTGTTAGGTCAGGTTAAACATTGATGCCACCACTGCTTTTACGCACCCGGTAAAGAGGCGAGGAACTCCCGAAACTTCTTCTCGTGCGGGCCGTTCAAGCCGAGAGCAGATTAGAAGTTGATCAGCTATCGTCAGATAGAAAGGTGTGCACGATGTTGAATGTTACCGTTCCGTAAAGGTAGCTGCATGGGACGGCCCTTTGAAGCTATGCCAGTGTAGTCGGATATAGTACAACTCTTCCTCCTTCTTATTCTTCTTTGTCATTAGGCTATTAGCCTGTATCTTCCAGATTGTCTTTTCAGCGCTTATGAATACGATCCCGGCTCCTTTTTCCCAGCGGATGGTGATTAGTGGCTAATTTAGCAAGTCTTTCGTTTTCCGTTCTTGTTACATGATTGTTTCATTTCTATTTTCTCCTCTTAGTTTAATTTTTAATATACTGTAGCTGACATTGCTCTCTTATATCGTCATTTTTTATGTGGTCTAATCCCTTTTCCCTACAATTCCCAGTAGTATTTCCATTTCCGTAGCTTCTTTCCTTTTCAGTGTTGTTGTAGTATCCGATCCTGTTTTAAAGGCATAGGTTAGTATAGACCTCGCTGCACTCTTATATATTTTAACTTTTAACTCTAAGTGAAAATATTTATCATACTATATTATGTCGTTTAGTGCTCCAGATATTCTTGATACCTTATATATTTGTTTATTAACCTCGTTTTTTAGTATTCCGCTGCATTTAGTGCCTATTTCTCAGCGTGTGTGCTCCATAAATTATTCTATTATGTTGCCTTGGCTTTTGAATTTACACCTTATCGAATCCTTATTGATCGTCATACATTTGGGCTTGCTTATCAATATTGTTAACTTTCATCGTTCATAGGTACGTGTAAATTGTAACAGTAATATCTGCAGGTCGTCCTCATTTTCAACAATTATCCTCCCACATTTCTTTTATCTTTTATTATAACATTCATCATGAAATGAAACAATATGGGCCTTAATAAGTCTCCTTACCTTATTTCTTTGGACGTGAATCTTTATCTTGGCATCGTATTCCGCATATATATCTTGTATTAAGCAGATCAGGCCATTTGGGTCGTCATCCAGTATTTGTAATATGTAATATATTACTATGAACTAAGGCCCCCAACTACTTTAATAAAAGAAAAATGACTAGAAACGGGTGCTCCTAAATTCACGTACTGCAATAGGAATAGTGCTGCCTGTGCACGAGCTTAGGCTTATTAGGAATAGTGCTGCCTGTGTACGAGCTTAGGCTTATTAAAAATACAAATATTTTATTACAAAACTGAACGACTTTGGTGCCCTTATTTTATTTTAATTATCTGTAATAAAATTCGGCTGCTCCGGTGAACATTAAAACGCTGTCTCAGGGTTAGGTAGTTAAAATTAGAAATACTGAGTAGAGCAAACTAATTTTAAGTAGCTCCAATTCAACTAGGATTCTTTACTTGTGAACACACCACAACTACATCTGCAGTAGCTAACCTCAAAAACTGACATGAAATACGAAGCAGCCTGCCCTCGTACAAATCGCAATAATTGATTAAATCGATGCCAAAATCAGTAGAATAATACAGATATGCAATATTTATTCTCGCATAGCAACAGTACTAACGGCTTTTATTCTATCGTGACGTAGAAGTGACGCCAACTATCATTTGTTTTACATCCGGCCAGAGGTGAAAAATTCCCCGTCATCCTGCATTTTTGAGGGACGCTACCTTAATTTCTGGATGGTGGAATGCACTGGGCAATCGGGAACTGCGGCAATGCGTAGCGGAAACCCAAGTCTAGCAGGCCCCAGCAATATAAAAAGTCTCTGGTCAACCAAAATTGCGCAAATACCTGGTTTCAAAATACTAATAAATACCAAATACACCTCCTTAAGACTGGCAAACTGGTTTCAAATGTGCCCAACACTTTAGTGGTTAAATAAAACCAACACTTGTACTAAAATGGATGTGCTTTATTAACAAAATCAAACTTTTTATGGGAACTGATGTAAAACAATGCTAACAGCTTTGGCAATTTCAAAGCTCTCTTGTGTGGTTGTTAAACAAAAGAAAATCTCGTATCTTAGCAATATATCACCACAATTGTTTAAAAGGAAATACAATTTTGACACAGAAAATTAACTTATAGAATAAGGGTTTGCTAACATTTTTATTTCTTACAGGCTAAATAAATGTTTTTCTTAGGTTAGAATGCACTACACTGAATACTCTGCTATTTCACTGTGTTTTTAATCGCACTGTTATGTTCTGTAGTTTATTATGCACTTAATGTCCTTCGCTCTATTTATTTGCTATTCTTATGTTGCTCTTTTGCAACTTTTCTTGTCGGTTGTTTCTTGCAACGTTTCTAATCCTCACACTGCCTTGCTATACCCTTCAGTTAATTTGCCATTCTGGTCCTAGCTTTCTGACAACTATAATGCTCATAACTTTATACGTGTGCAAACCATTTCGTACAATAACAAACATAATACTGCAAACGTTAATGCTACAATCGTCAGATACAATCTAACTGCATTCGCACTTCCAAAGCCTCGTCAAATCTGAGCCCAAGAACGTAACCCTTTTGAACTAGATTTTCATGTTCAGTACTTTTATCTCAATAAAAGTAAGCTAAGCTTGCACTAATTAAAATAATTAATTCTGTGCCTCGGTTTGACTTTTAATGCATTCTAGTTCAATTGGCAAGCAGAATTGTTGAGAGCAATATGTAACATTATCGAACGCTTTTTCTATGTCTCTAAAGCATAGGAATGCCGGTGAGTAGTATTTGATGGTCTTTTCTGCAATTTGTCGAATTATGAATACAGTGCTCGACCTTTCTGTACGAAATCTTTATTGCTCGTCCGAAAAATGTTATAATTTGTGATAATTTCTGAGCTATCAGTTTTTTTACGAATTTCAGAGATATGTTGACGAGGTTAATTGCTCAGTAGTAGGAGTATAGGAACTACTACCGGGGTTTTCTATTCGCGTGGTATGTTGAAGCTAGTAAATATCTGTTGTAGAAATGTACTTATTTCTTTTTTCAGTGCATCTCCTCCATATTTTGACATTTCGTTCGTGATGTCATTTTCATCTGACGGTTTCCTGTTTTTTAATGTTCTAGGGTATCCCTAATTTGTTCATCAGGCACTTCTATCACTATTCTCATATTATTACAGTAGAAAGGGCTTCGTATTCTTCTTCACTAACATAGAGTTGTGTAAAGTAGTATATTAACAGTTCGTTGTCAATGTGTGTCGGTGTAATATAATATTGAATTTCATTCATTTGATTTCGCATTAGTCGCAAAATTTGCGTTTGTTGAAATTTGCTGGTGTATGACTTCTAGTACTTAGTTTTAATTTTTCGTTTTTTATTATTAGCGTCATTCTTTGTATTATGTATTATCGATCACCTCGTTTTACCTTGCGGTGTAGACGTGCTTTATGCGCTTACATCCGGCGGTGCAAAGCTCAAGTTCCCCAGCTTCGGGATACAAAGTTGGAGCGCGCCTTTTGTTCTTGCGCAGTAACCATTATGTGAGGTGTATGTCATGGTATTGTTTTGACCTTGTGAGTCTATCTCTTAGGTCTGTGATTTCGAGTAAAGAACAGTTAATTTGGTGCCCAACTGTGAATGGTCTCACCGAGCCCGATTCCAATCGCCAAGGCTGCGGAAAAATTGCGGACCCCGCTGGATTCGAAACGCGGACTTGCTTAATGCAAGCGCAGCGCCTACACAAATGCGCTAAGCGGCTTCTTTTAGCGTCATTCTTTACCGTTTTATATTATTGACATTTTATTGCAAAAGTGTCGGTTTTGCTTCCTTCTATTTTGGCAAACTCTTTCATTTCTTGGCAGAATTACGAAGTTTTTCGTTTTATTTGTTCCACTTTGTTTACTCTCCTTTTGTCTAATGAATCATTTACCGCTTTGAAAATATTTATTCATAGCTTTCCGCACTTCATATCTATATCATTGTTGTTGTCCACCTTATCCTTTTCCATATTATCTCTTATTTTTCATAGCTATAAGTATTTTATGCCATCATCTAATAGAAGTTCCGTATGTATTTGATCTTCGTACAGTTTACTATTCTATAATTTCGTTCCCGTCTTGTTTCGATGCCTTTGAATTTCATTTCCAATCTTGTTTTGCATACCTGAAAAAACTATCCCGACATCTATCGTTGTAGCAACGCTCGACCCATTCCTGGAAGAACCTATCCTCGCTAGCGTGTAGACCAACGCCAATTTATCGTCTTGCTATATCGTGCGTAGGTTTACAACAGTTTGCTCATCATAAGTTGTTGAGCTAAAGCTGCCCATTTTTAGTTGATTAAGCACGGTCTCCGTCTTGCAGGCCCGCAGTGTCTGGCAAAACTTCAGCCTCGCTCGTCTCAGCTAAGCGGTTCACTTGCCCTGAGTATTGCACCTAGCCGTGGTTAATGAACTGTTTTATTAGTCAAGTTGTGCATGTATGAAGTACGACAGATTTCGTATAGGCATTAAATTAAGTAATGCATGTGTGAAATAAATTCGCCAGTTTACTAATATTGTGTCACAGGTGAGCACAAGTTATGGCGTTTTTACGGCGCAATGTCCTGGGCAGGCCAAAATTATTTCTTTGTTGCTGTCTCAGTTTTGCAGTGGTGAGCGGCGAGAAATGTAGCAGCCAGAAATGTAGATTTATTAAAGTTATCTCCATAAGTGATCGAATTTACTGCCGCGTAGCTTAGTTGCGAAGCAGAGTACAGTTGCGAGTATTACTGGAGTAGATACATTTTCCAGAAATTTCAATGCAAGGCAGGTTATACCTTGGAGCCGAATACACACTTCCAATCGCCAAGGGACATCGTGCTGGTGGAATTTTCCCATTCTCGGCAGACACCAGGTGGACTCCACAAAAATAACACAAATTTTCTCCGCATATTTTTCCAGGGACAGTGTCTTCTCACTATCGCGAACGAGACTTTTTATTCTTTAATGGGTTGTGGTACATAACATGATGTAAAAGGGATGTATTCTCTAAAAGTCGTTTCGTATTCCATGTGAGGGAACTAATATCACGATATTTTTTTCTTTTTTTGGGATGTACGAGGCACCGAGGCTAACTTCACAAGTGACCCTTGCGTACGACTCCAACCTGGACCCACAAATGTATTACTTCATGGTGGAGCTGTTTTATCTTTACAATGGTACCCGAAACCATTTTTCCTTTTCGGTGCGAACCCTCTCTTGACATATTCATCCTTCCAAGAACGAGTTCTTCGGGTCCCGTGCGTCTCATTGTAATTTCATCTCATGTTTATATTTGTGATTGTGTTTGGCGACTTTTTTCATCTTGTTCCATTTGCTCCATGGCACGTCTTATAAAGTGTGTGATTTTTTCCTAATTACTTTTCTTTTCTACCATTATCTTATTTCGAACTTTAAAGTAGTTCTTCCTTTTTCCCATTTCGGGCATCCCAACATTGTATGGGCGCTACCGTCTATTTCCCTGTAATACCAACATTCTACCCTCTCCTCCTTTCCGAGTTGTATCAGATAAGGTCCGAAGTAGCCAGACTACCATATTTCCTGTTTGTCCATTTGGGGATAACCTTTATTAATTTCTTAGGGCATGCGGCTTTCCCCTGTAGCTCTCTCCATCTTGCGTGCTATAAATCCACCATTTCCTCCCTTATATCCTTTTTTGATCTCATCCCTTTATCCTTATCGTGTCGGCGAATATGAGATGGATTGGGAGCGTCCCAGTGGTCACTTGCAGTGCCACTGTATGCGCAGCTCACCCTTAGCATAATCGTTCTTTGAATGCCTTCGAGTTTATTTCCCCATTTCTTCTTTTCAACAGTCTTGCCCCATATAGGTGCGGCTTTACCCATTCATTTAATTTATTAAGAGCGCGGTTTGCCTTGGTTTGTAATTCTTTAGCTGTCCTCACTTTAATGATGACGGCTACGTCGTTGGCATAACCTATGGTCACGACTCCCTGGGGCATATCTAAATTCAAGATATTATTGTAGTAAATGTTCCAAAAAAAGGGGCCAGCACTGAACCCTGAATAACCCTTCTTGTTATCTTTATACGGAATTGTTCTTCAACTTCCAGCCATCTATCAGAACAGTAGTCGGCCGCAATGTCCACGAGATATTTTGGGAATTCTCAACTTGCATTTCTTTGATAATGCCATCCCATGGCGCACTATTGAATGCGTTTTCAATGTCTATATCAATGTCTCAATATCGGTAGCCTTCCTGGTTTGTGTTTTCAGCCGTTCTACTAACGATGTCAAAAGAATCTATTGTTGATTTCCCTTTCTGGAAACGATATTGCCTATCAGTGAACTGTCGATTTCCTCTTTTAAGTTCTTCGCGGATGCGGTCGCGAATCAGGTATTCAGAGACTTTTGCTATAACATTTAGGATACAAATTGGTCTATAGCTGTCTTTCCCATCTGCATCATTCTTCGGTTTCTCTATAAGGGCAAGTCTCGCTTCTTTCCAAATTTTAGGGATTTTCCATTGTTGCAGTATTCCGTTGAACATTTTCATGCAGTAACTAGTGCTGTTAGTTAAAGCTACCCTTACCACCTTCGGTGGTAGGTGATCAGGGCCAGCTGATTTTTTCATTTTTAGCTTGCTTGCTGCTGATTTTACTTTATCCTCTGTAAAGTTAATTTGTTCACCCACTTACGGTTCATCAACTTCTCCTTCCGTGGCATTACAGCCGTCAGTGGGCTTGAGCCTCCTCAATCCATTTCTTTCATGGGGCCCTATCTCTTGCTATTATCTGCCAGTTTCATATCTGGAGGATTTCGAAGGCGTTTTTTTTTTATTTTCTTGCCATCGTTGCCGTGACCTCCCTCTTCCTCTCTTTCCGTCAAACTAAGCCCTGAATATCTGTTTTGTGTCCAGCCCATTTTAGCATCATAAATTTCACATGGCTAACTATAGTAGGAGACTTTTACAGTTCTGCCAGCTCATGATTATACCATATTCGCTATTGTTCATTCTCCTGTATGGGTCAATATATTTTTCGCAGGACTTTTCATTCAAACCTCGCGAGTTTATCTTCTGTTTGCTTGGTCATGAACCACGCTTGGCATCCATACGTTACTACGGGTCTTACCATGGTTCTATATATCTTTACCTTGGTCGCCCTGCTTATTAGCTTGGATTTAAATGCATTTTGTACAGCGTAATAGGCTCGGTTTCCTGCAACGATTTTTTGTTGAATTGCTTGTGTCATGTCATTATTTTCGTTTAATTGTACGCCAAGGTGGTTAAAATTCGAGACCACTTCTATATTCTTCTCATCAATAGTTACATTTTGATCCACTTTCCGAGTTGGCTTAATGGCCATGCATCTACTTTTGCATTCGTTAATTTACAGGCCTACTTTTGCTGCAGTATATTCCAACATGACAAAGACTTCTTTAACATTTAGTACAGTTCGCCCTATAATAGTAAGGTCCTCTGCATAGCCTACTAACTGGTATGATTTATTTATAATTGTGCCATGTGGATGAATTTTCATATCCCTGATAACCAACATTATATTAAATAATACTGGAGCCAGTCCAACGCCCTGTATCAGTCCTTTCTCTGTGTTGAATGGGTTAGTTACACCGTTCTCATTCCTTACTTGGCTGCGTGAACTGGTCATGGTCATCTGAGAGAGTCCGATGAGCTTGGGTGGTATACCTAGTTCTTGCATGGCATCATATAGTAGAGCTGTTCTGGCGATGCTGCCGTAGGCTTGTTTGGAGTCCACAAAAATTTGGTATATTGGAGTGTTATATGCCCATCCCTTTTCCATTATTTGTCTAACCACAAACAGCGTGTATCTGTCCTTTCTAAAGATTCCTGATAGTCCCCGATTATTTCTTTGGCAAACATTTCAACTCTATTTGTCAGAATATTTGTAAATATTTTGTAGGCTACGCACGGCAGAGATATTCTTCTGCATCTTTGACACATCAGACGATCTTCCTTCTGTTCATCAACTAGTGTTATGATATGTTGTCAATCGTGTGTCTTACCCGACGGAAATAATTTTTTCTTCTCTGTCTAGATTTATCCGCGGCCGTAAGTTCAGTTTGTTCGTAACTAATGGATTCAGTCTACGCTTTTTTTTTGCTTTAAGAATAACAGTTGTTAGGTCCTTTCTACATCTGGTGTATGCTACCCTTTTCCTCCTGTTTCCTTCTATAATTTGTACTACATCTTTGCATTTTCCTTCTCACCTTTACACACAGCTTACGTGTTTCTGCAATTTCTTGATTCCACCAATAATTTGGGTGTTTTTTCCGTTTTCTTACGGAAGGTATTGCCTTTTCCATTATTCCATTAAATTCATGCGCTGTATGTGTTAATCCTACCGCACTTCGTCTAGTCATTTGTCTGTTTATGTTCTCTGCTAGGGGATCTAAGTTATCCATTTTGATTATCCATCCCTTACTTTTCTGTGTTGTATGTCGGATTTTTGTCTCCCACTGTATTTAAAACTGTATATTTCCATGGTCACTTAGGGTTTCTTCTTCTGTGATTCGCCAATTTTTAATTTTCAGTGCTTTTTTGAGAGGAGGGTCATTGCGCTTTTATTCCTGTTTAAATTAGTGTGCAGTATCCTGATGTACTCCATCATTGAAGTCTTGAAGGTTACTATCGTTTTCGGATAGAAAATAGACCTAATTATAGAGCTTGATTAGGTAACTAGAAGTACTCATTATTACATTTTGTATTAATATGCGTTTTCAATTTTTCATGTCAACTAACTATCAAATTTTCCATACTTAATTCCGCAGAAGTATTTTCAAATTTGTTAGCCAACTATAAGATTCTATGTAAATAGTAAATTTTAGTGTAAACATTTCTGGTGTTATATGTTCGAAATAAGTTTTTTAAAGATTTGCAGCTACCGCTTTTAGGATTGTCTACTATAACAACCACATATTTGGTTTTTAAATTACATTTTTAAATATCTCATACGTATAGTTAGTTGCTGCTAAAAGAATAGTTGCTTGAAATCCAATTGTCTGGTACGATTTACTGAGGGAATAAGCTTTCCTTACTGCCAGAAGGAGTTCGTTACGTTTGTGTGTATGTGCGTATCTATTTTTGCTATATTTTCTAAGGTTAGTGCTAGTAATGCTAGGTTTTGTTTAAAAGATATAATCAGTTTCATCTGCTGCTCCCAATGCGTTGTTTAATTTGGGTTTTCGCATTCTTCCTTCCAGAGTAATGCAATGTCTTGGGATTTGTCTAAATCTCCCCCAAAGAGTTACTTTGATTAACTATCTTTGCCAGTTCAATATTTACCTATTTCAATTTATGAAGTGTTTGTTTTGAAGTTTTGGACGTTAGGTATGCTCATATACAGTTAATGATTTTTAGTATGTATCGAACCTGTATCCCTTTCTTTGGGCAGCGTTTCCCGTTTCGTAAGTGTGCGACTTTACTTCCAAGTTCATCCCCTATATTTTATTATGTGGTTTATATGGCACGTATTTGAGCGTAATATCTGTACTCTCTTAGCTTTCTAGGCGTTTTCTGCGTATCCTCTACTACATTTCGCAAAGCTATCCATTTCGCCGTTGGCAATCCTAGCTCGCTCTCTTACTATTTTCCTTCTGCGGTTAGTTTTAAGATTGCTTCGCCAGACTGTGATTGTGAAACTGCTTATCGACCTCCACTTTTGACTTATAGATTAATTTATTTTTTCAGTGATCGGTATGCCGCCTTGTCTCTTAAAAAACGTTCTCTGCTTCTATTAAGATTTTCGAAGACTTCGTGTCTTACTTTTATAAAGAATTTTTAATTAAGTTTTTGCATTATATCTATTATTTTTTTCCAACCTTATTGTTGTTTATTCGAACGGAAGCTTGGAGAAACACAATCTAGTAGATTTATACGGAGATGGCGTGGTGAGTTACGTCTTGAAGTACATATTGGTAATTTATCTTTAACAATTTTTTATATCAGTTTAGATAATTTTGGATAAGTTACTACCTGCATATTACTCTACTTGCGACTGCAGATGAATCACTTAACGGATTTGAACCAGCAGTATGTTTTTTCGAAAGTGCTCGGTGGCTACGCTAATCGCTAAATGCTTCTTATTTCTAGATTTGAGTTTCTATATTCCTGTTTCTAGATCTTAGTTTCTACCATATGTTTGAAAACGTTTATCGTTTAGGCGGCTGTGGATAATTAAAAATTAATTTATGTTGCAATGATCAATAAAGGTACTTAGAAATATAAACTACCGATACAATTTCGACAGAATCACTTAACCTTTATAGAATGATTACTACTGAATACAAAGTGGTGCTGTGTATTGTAACTGGAGGAAATCACTGCCTGTATTCCTTTTGTTAAAATGGCTTACTAGTATAACCTTAAACTGTCAGGTGTAAAATGCCATTCACTTTTACTGCCTACATAAATTAAAAAAAAATTGAAAATAGCACTTTTTATACGAGTGGGAGAGTTTGGTAACACGAGCCGCAGATGAGTGTCATAAAGCCCCACAGGTGTGAAAACTGATTTTCACACGTGTTATACACTACACTTTTTCTACAACTGCTACATCAATATCATTACAATATATCGTAGTTTTTTATTAGTATAAGAACACTTTATTACTTGAAATAATTGTATAATACTACACTTTCTCACAAAAATACAACAAATGTTTTGTTTGCTCTATAAACAATTTATTATTAAAAAAAAACTTTCAATTATTGTTATGAACATTTAAAAGTAGCTTTAATACGAATACAAAATATTTAAAATTCTAAGTTATTGTTACCTGAGAACAATTCTCAAAGTTGATTCCAAGAATGTCCTGTCTTTTGAACAGATTTTCAGTAATTGATATATTTGTCCTGTCTGAAAATTGAAATTCTTGTAGTTGTTTCTTTGGTTTAATATTTGAACTCTCTTCCAGGTTTTGTTCGGATGATTGACTTGACGATTTTATTGGAAATTTGAATATTATTTTGGAGGGAATCGTCTATATATCCTTCAACGGTAGCGCTAAAGCGCCATCCTCCATGGCGTTTGATGGTTATTAAATCGCTCTCTACGTTAATTAACATTGTAGCCGATGATCGGCGGAAACAATGATCAATACACTCCTGCCCTCAAACTGGAGGTAATTCAATGGTAGTTTAATTTTTTTTTTCAAATGGAAAAATAGTATTCCGCATTTCAGCACTGTTTTTATAAAATGTTCAGAACTTAACAGAATCGAAATACGTCACACGGTTAATTCTTCTTCTTTTTCTTGTGCCCTATCCTCAATGGACGTTGGCCATCATTCTGTCATGCCTGTCCATTGTCTTAGGTTGCGCAGCTAAGATATTCTGCATTGCCAGGCCCTCTCGTCATCGAATTTACCCTGTATTATGAGTTGTAGCAGGTTATATTTATTATTCCTCATAATATGCCCACAGCAAGAGAGTTTTCTTTCTTTAACTGTTAATTAATTGTGAAGAATATTAACCGACGTTTGCAATCTGTCGAAACAAATTTGATCTAAAATGTTTAAGGTTTAATCGATTGGAAGAAATTAAATTAATAAATTTTTCACGTTTCCTCACTTAAAATATTCTTCTAAGAGAAAAATGTAACATACAAGTGAAAACTGCCAGAATAAATTTATAAGATGTTCAACAGTTAATCAAATCGAAAAATGTTACACGAATATTTAAAACTTTAAATTTGCTTGTTTTAATGGAATAAAAAACGTATTTAACATTGAGACATATTATCTATGTGAAAAATATTAACATACTTTTGCAAGCTATCGAAATGAAACTTGAAATTATTTAAAACTTAAAGTTGGAAAAACCTTACTAAATATTTAAAGTTAAATACAATTTATTTCACACTTCAGCACTTTGTAAGTGTGAAAAATATTATTAGACATTTGAGAACTGTCCAATTAAAGTGAAAAGATGTTCAGAACTTAATGAAATCGTAAAAATCAAACTACTGTTTAAAATTCTAAATTTGAAGAAACAGAATAAAATGGAATAGAATCCATGATATCTTATTTATGACTGACTTTTTTTCAATCTGAAAAATATTGAGCCATTTACTATTCAGTAAAATGAGTTTCATGGAATTGGAAATGCTGTACATACAATTATAAGTTTATAAAATAACTTACAATCTATTTCACGCTTAAAATTGTTACTTTAGACCACCTCCCATCTTTTTCCGATTTTTGTCTTGTGCCACGTTTGAATTTGAATCAAGCTGCATAGAGCATATACCTGGCTGGCATATCCCTAGGGTTACGCGTACCCCACTTTGAAAAACCCTGCTCTAGAGGATAACAGTTGTCGATAGTATGTTAGGTGTTATGTATTTTCTTTGAGAATTCGATTGCATCGTAATTTTCGTTGTCTGTTCTTTTTCACTACGTTACTACCGTCCTATTCAGCGCCGATTTGAGATTAAAGGCAGATCAGTTTCCTTGATTGGCGCTGGATTCAACAAATAAGCTACAATTTCGATTAAAATTTATTGGTACGAATAAGCGTACACTTCCTAGGAACATTGCAATTATTAATTTATTTATTTGTGCGCTACATTACGATGTGTACACGTCGTTGGTTTGCGATTGGGTTAACTTCAACATCTTATATACCATCGGGAGCATAGAAGAGCGAATGACTTCTATAATTTCCAAAAATATACTTTTTTTCCATTTTGTTAGAGCAATGCTATTAAAGCAGTTACTTTTGATACTTTAGCCTCAAATCCTAGCATCTTCACGAGTCACGCAAGTTAAATTCGTAATTCAGTGGTATTGCTATCAAAATTCATTTCTATAAACCTTATTTCCGCACAGTTCAGTTCAAATATTAACGCTTCACCGTAGTTAAAAATTGCCGGTTCAGGTTCATGTTGGCATACGTTATAACTTCACCCTTTGTTCTCTTCTGTTCGTAAAGTAGTCTCGGGTTACCGATTTCTTAGTATTTAACATTGTTCTGGCACACCCAAGGTCCCCTGCAAGTTTCGTGGGAAGTGTTGAGTCAGCTTTCATCAGCCTAAAACTTTTCCGTAGCTTTAAGCAGAAGCTTGAGTCAGCTTTGGTGATCCCAGAATCTTTTGAACCGTCCGCGTCTGCGCTTGGGTATTTTTCGCGCCCGCATCTTCCGCAGGAGCGTCACTTGGCGTGGAGCCCGCAAGATGTGAGGGTCACGTTGAGTCCGCGGTCGGCGTCGATCTTCCTAATCCGCGTAAAAAGTTTATTGTCGAAATTCTTGTGTTGTGAAGCCGCCTTGTCGCCGTCAATTCGAGCTTAGTGAATAGTGGTTAGAGGTGAACGTTTAGCCGAGTTTTCCGTATCGTCTAGAGCTGAGCTGTGCTAAACTTACCAAGTAGAACGAAGACCCGATCCCTTACCGTCATCTGCTTCTTACCGGTACCGTTCTAGTCAACCCTTGTCTTGGGGATGTTTTACAGCTCGCATTCGCTCGATTTTGGCACAGTCCTGTGGTTTACAACAGTTTCCTGTCGTTTCCGTTCTTGTCACTGACTTGAGATGCAACTCGCAGTTGAAGAAAACAACCTAAATCAGCACATCTATGTTCCTATCAAGGTAATTTGTTAACCGTTAAATGTTTATAGTGAAGTGTTTTGCCAAAGTGTAGTTTTTGTTATAGAACGTACCGTTGAGACTGTTTGTAATGGTAAACATGTGATTTGTTGCCGTTTGATCATCCGAGTTTAGATTATAAATTGCGTCGTCAACGCAACTAACCTTTTTGCTTATTTTCGGCCGTAATATTTAATCATTGTAACTTTCATTGTCATTTGTTTCATGTTATTTCATCAATAGAGTTTATTGTTAATTTTTTATACGTTTTTCATTCATTTGTTTGCATGCTTTGTGTCTATGTTTTGTACAGGAACCTAGTTGGTGCAGGTAAATGTAAGCTAATGTCGTTTAAGGTAGGTTTGATCCAGCTGTGACGTCGCTACCTCAGGTTGTGCCAAGGTAGAAGTAGTAAGGTGATTTACCCACTTCCATTTTCAAGTAATTTCACCTGTGTTGCCGATGTTGTGTTTGTCCCGATGTAGGCAAGAAAATTGTGGCGTACCTTATTTAACAGCATTTAACCCCTTTGTGTCAAAGCACAGCCCTAACTGTTAGATAGTAAAGATCCACGGCCTTCTGCACTGAGCATCTAATAGTCGGCGCGCATCGTTGCAGAACATCTCGTAACGAAGGTTGGGGCTGAATATTTGGCGATATTCCCGATTATGTCTTAGTTTTGTAGGTAACAGGTTTGGCTCTCAAGCGTATGGGTTGGTTTTGCACGCTTGAGGGGCTGATTGTTAATGCCGTTAACGCGGTCTCGTCGTGTTACCAAAAGTGGCTAGTTGCTTGTTAATGTCGTAATAACATTTTTTTGTGCTGTAACAATTTCGATCAAACTTACTTACTAGTATGCTTAGGGTGTATCATATTTTACCTAATGATTATAAAGTCAGTATCACAACATTAGAATAACCCACAAAATATATACAGAAGTTGTTCGCCTTTCTGTGCTCCCGAAGATACATTGTTAAATACCATAGATTCAAAATTTGATTGCGCTACAACGAACTGCTCGTTTATATGATTTGACTATATTTATTGGAAATAAATTACACCTTTATTTAACCGTAGTATTGTATTTTTCCTATAACAGGGAAGAACCTGTCAAAGACCATGCATCTGATAAATTTGTTTCACTGTTGCGATTACCAGATCACCAAATTAGATTCGCAAGTTATTGAACAAGCAAGTTAGTGGCGCCCTAATTTTGTTTTGATAATTTTAGTGTTAACCTACCCCTCCTCCGGAGTAGTGTAGCTGGCCCGTTGAGTGCTATTGATTCCACACTATTTGGGATATTCAGAACTGGCTATCATACTATTCCTGAATGTTGGTATTACCATTAGTTTTATTTTTATTACTTTCGCCTACTAGAGCGTTCATCTTTAAGTTTGACATCAACATTTTTAAAGGCAATCAAGTATAAAATGATAGGGAAATTGAACGCTGGGCTTTTGACACCACAGTCGAGTGCCTTAGCTGCTTGACTAGAATATTATATCAAAACAATAGTAAATACTTAACATGTCTATCTTAATTTTGGCTACAAATGACTTTAATGGTTTGTACCAGCTGTAAATCTATTTCTAAGATTAAGTACAGCTGACAAATAACATGTTTAGATTAGATTTAATTTAAATTAATGTATCGTATTATAGCTTAGCACTTACCTGGCAACAACTATCGGGCAGAATATTGCAACGACGCTTTCCTTACGTAGTAAATTCTCGTTTCTCTTTTAGCAGGACCACACTATATAAATAGCACGTACTTTACCTATGTTTACAATTATTATTACGTTCTGATGATTATAGATTTACTAATTTGGAATATAAATATTATCAATTGTAATTTGCTTTCATCTTTAACAATGGAACTATATTCGTATGACTTTTACTATTTAGATTGGCTTTTGTAAATTATTCTACTATTTATATTGCTTTCAATAGTTGTAGAATTTCTCTTTTTGGCTTCGTTTATATTCTTGAGCGGAGAAGTGGTTAGTTTCACATCTCATTCCCGGCCAAGAAATTTGTTAGCGCCCTTTGGTGAATAATTGATCAAGTTTCTATAAATTCTTCTTGTTCCTTTCGCTATATGCGTCTTAGACTAACAAATGCATTATATTTGTTTTAAGAATTTCAGATAAGTGAAACCAACGTCGTATTTTGAGCAGTTGATAAGACTTTTTTGGTAGAAGCAAGTTGGCTAAAACATAATGCAAACGCTTCACAGATTATTAATATCATTTTGTGGCTCTGTGTGGGAATTTTGAAGAAACACGTATTTGTATAGGCTCGTCGTCGTCCATCCTTGTCCATTGTCCATTTGCAAATGTGAAAGTGCGCATGGTTCGCTCGTTAAGTGTTTAAATAAGTGTTTTATCCTGGATTTGGGGTTAAGTAGAGTGCACCTAGAAGTTGCTGGAGAAATTTGCTACAACTCCCCCAAAAACAGATAATGGGTGGTACAGTCCATAACTGCAACACTCTTGAAAAATAAAGTAATGTTTTCCTTCATTAGCCCTTCCTCAGTACTAATTAAGGGTTGTTCAATAAAAGTCAGGTTAAAAGTTAAAACAACATATATTAAACTCTACATCACAAACATGTATAAAGTATGAACAATTATTACTTGAGTAAAAATTGAATAACGTGCAAGGCAAATATAGTAAAACAAAGTGCCGTATCACTTTCAATCTACGTCCAATCTATATTCAATGCTCCGTCGCTCCCCCGTCGACTCCTTAGGCACCCTTGGATTGCATGAAGTATGTCATCATATCGATAGGCAGCGGAAACACGATAGTGGAATTCTTCTCCGCGGAAATGGTATTAAGGGTCTGCGCAATTAAAGCCAAATTACAGTCGTGCAACGCACACGGGTGCTACAAGCGAAGCGCATAAAAAGCCAGTTGACCCATCGCAAAGAAGCGCAAATTAGGCTCAGAGTGCCAGCTGCTTATAGCTACGTACACCAACTCGTTTGGAACACGGTGTCATACAATGTACTTGTACAGTATGAGAAACAGCACCTTCGAGTAACGCTCCTTCAACACTTCCGATACATCTAGACAGCTAACATTTACCCGTTCTAGCTACAAGGTTAGCAAATGATTACTACTTTTAGTTTGCAGTCCGTTTCGATAAAAACTTACTTAGTAACTATTTATTCAAAATTCGGTAAGAGTTGTACAGTTACATGTGGTTATATGCGGTGGATGCTTGAGTGTTCAGTGCAACTTACTTAGAGTTAGTGTCTTACCTTGCTCTCAGTGGATGAGACGGTCAAGTATAACAACATTTTTTATCAATTAAATAGCTAAAGGGCCTTTTTAGCAACTAACTCGTTAACCCTGAGCTTGCACAACGCCAGCATAATTTTCGCATAGTTTTCGTTGCTGGTTGTACTCGTAGCACCAAAACCCGGAGTACGTCTCACTTACTTCCCTTAGAGGAAGTGGGAAAATGTCAAGGTATCAAAGTCGATATGGCATGCAACTGTTGTGTTAGATCAATCGCATCAGAATGAGAACAGTGGCTGCAAGCACCTACGTGTTTGGAAGAGAATTGTTTTCAACTGATATGCTTTCATGCAATACAATTTCTTGGTTCTCATAAAAAGGGTTTTAATAATCTCTTCTGAGGGTGCATACATCTTAACTTGGAGTGACAAAATGTATCACATAGGATTTCAAAAGAATATATTCGAAAGTGCTCTTACTGTAAAGAGTATTGTTTGAAAAAAGGCCCCTTCGCTTAACAGTATACAACAAAAAAACATTAAAAATAAAACTGGAACTATTTACAAATCATTTCAAGACCAGAGTGTAATCTTATGGTTTGTCGAGACATCGAGTTTTGGTGTAGTTCAGGCTCTAATTTCCTTAGCCCTTGGTTTGATTATATAACACAGTATATTTGACGGTTTTGTTTTATGCACAGCCTATGAATAAACAGTAAATACAACATTATAATTATTTGAGTTCTTAGCCATTACACTACATGCACAAGCTTATCTCGTAAGTATAGTACATATAAAAGTTGATATCCACATTTGTGGCACGTGAGGAACACGTATGACAAAAATTTAATCGTACACCTACGTATTTAAAACATCGAAGCAGCTGTTGACACACGTCATGCGGCTTCAAGATGGCGCGAGCAGGACTCGTTTTGCCACCTTACGAATTTAGGGACTGCTATCTTGGGCTAATAATCCGATTAGGATATGGAGCATGATGTCCGCTTCCTTAGGCCTGATCCTTCGGCGTTTTAGACAGTCGAGGGAAACGAGTCCGGTAACTCAATTTTACGACCTACCGAGGGTCAAACTTCTAAAAGAGATTAAGGGGGAATTTTCCTGGGAGGTTTTATTGACCATTCTTGTGCAATTGTAATAAGAGAGAAAGTGATTTCGATAGGAACCCAATATTCTTACAGAAGGTTATATTAATCCCCAAAGGATTGAAAGACTGCAAGGATACAGAAACAAGATGGATTACATGAGTTCTGAAGGAAAATATTTCCAGATGAACTGCTTGAAATATTTCAAGGGCATGTGAAATACTTCAAAATGTAGTAAAATTGTGAAATCCCGTTCACCTTTCACACGCTCGCATCTGCTATGGTGATTTAAAATTTTACTCTTTCTGCGTCATCGGGATATATTTCTCAACTAAAAAAATGTTTATAAAATGCAAATTAAAAAAAGTATTTCTACACCCTCCATTTTCCAAGGATTGTGGATAGATAAAGGCAAAGCTGTCAAAGGGCTTCCCTATTTAAATAATTAAATATGAGACGATTGCTTTATTTTTACAAGCAACTCCAAACCCTTTGACGGAAACCTGGTCTTCTATTTGCATGTCAAACAACCCGAGAGCTTTCATTTTCTGCCTTTCATTTGCGACGCACCCATCCGCCTTAAAGCAAATTTACTGGTAGTAACTGATCCTGGTGGAGATCGATAGCAAGCCATCAACCTCAGATGCATCAGCGAGGCAGCTCGCACCATCTTAAAAACCTCCACATTCTCACATTTGCACCTTCGCGCACGTATTAATTATTCAGCGGCCCTTTCCTCGGGCAGGGGTGAAATTTACAGTGCGACAGACGCAGTTTCGGCATATTCGGGTCTGGAAAGTTATCCAGTTAGAAGGAGCGATGTCACTACCCCTGGAAATTTGCCAGCCACACGCCTCGAACTGGAAGTTTCCAGCTGTCAAACTCTGGGGTGTGAACAGCTCTCCTGCTTAACTGGGAATTATAAAGCAAACTTTTTAAATTTTACTAGTATCCCCTACCAACGACTTACAAACATCAAAGTATCTAAAGTGAACCCTTTCTATTAGATTATCCATTCCACCAAAGAACAGTAATTTTTGAAAATGCAAAGGACACTTCTGCTGACTATATAGAGGCAATTGAATTTGTTCTTACGTGCCCTATTGAAAATTGAAATTAGTTTTAACAACTACTAAAGCCATCTGCAAATTCTATCAGCTCAAGCTAACGACCATTCTTGACACCTAAATGGTTAGCGTTTACATACTGATCAAGCAATTTTCTTACTTCGTCGCTTAACTCAATCCAGAGTAACACAGGCATAAAGGGTTTGCATCTTTCCATTCCAAAACAAAAACAAAAATATGTAAAAATTTGTTCATCAAGAACATTTGATCACGTTAATGCCCCCAGGGGGCACCTTGAAAGGGTCGTCTCGTAGGCCGGCAGTTTCAAAACAAATTCCAAAACTAAAAAGTTGGTTAAAGACGGGTTAACCCTTCACCTGGAGCTGAATAATTAATTGCGAGCACGCGGACCGCACAATTTCCACGCAAATCGCTCTGAGCGAAAAACGCCGAGGGTTACGACTAGAACTCAATGGAGCAGACAGCTATATCATTATGCAAGACTCGTACATTTATTTGTGCTCAGGAGCAGCCTTTAAAATTATTAATTCGCCTGTTGTGCGGAACCGCACAACAGCCCTTAACGCAACAAAGCTGGCTGCGGAACGAAAGTTTCATTTTTACAGGAGCAATTTAATTACAGCCGAAAGCGCCACTCGATGACTAATCGACCCCATTCCACTTATAAAATTCGGGGGCTGTTCGCCGCCACCTTTGACATTTAATCGCGCAAAAAGTCCGAAGGGCCGACCGCGATTAAGCACGTCAGGCCCTTCGGGGAAGTCCCTCTAATGATACCGGTGTGTGCTCCACGAGACTTCGACAGGGTGATTATTTATAAGTATATTCCATTAGTGCGCAGTTGTTGTATGAACATTAAAAATCCGTGCTTTGTTGGCCACAAAAGTTATCTAAAGAATGATTCCCTTCGTTTCGTTGATTATCTGCGATAGGCATGTCCTTGCGGACTTTCTTGGCTGGTGCTCTACATCGCGTCCTTGGCCTTCATGAAGTATGAAATAATGTCAATAGGGAGCGGGAATACTATCGTGGAGTTCTTCTCGCTTGAGATTGTGTTGAGAGTCTAACAGAAATCTTTCGTTAAACGGCTTCTATCCACCTAAAGCTACGTTGTCTACTTGTTTTAACCTTTTTGTTTAGGCATTCTTTTAATTAGAGGTTTAAGTTGTGGGCACACACAGAGTGTAGTTGACAGTGCAATGTTCACACATTAATCTAAGAGGGGTAGTGTTCTCTATATTCAGTGCAACATCAACCACAACACCAAGTCAGTACGACAGTTTGCATAAAAACCCTGCTTTGGAAGACTGCTGCGACGGTTGCTATTTTAAAGCCATTTTTCAGTTATTCCTGTTTGTAAATTTTTAATTAGCAAATGGAAGTTTCAAAGAGAAATTAAAAGAGCTAATTATTATTTTCTTCCAGATTATAGCCATGATAATTAGTAACCTTTGTATTAATAAACTCTCGAGTCTGTATTTCCAGACCCAATTCTTAATGTTACTTTTAAAATATCGCTACTCCTTACCCCCGCCTCTCCCTGCACATTCGTAACCTAAAAATCGTTGCAGGATTTAATTTTAAACAAGCAACGACGTGTAGACATTAAACAAAACGAAATTCTCATTGCCACTTTGACTTGTTGGACTCATCTAAGTGGCAAAAAAGGGTGAAAGGGTTGAGTTCACTCGAACCAGCTGTAAGCACCGGATGAAATTGCCCAAACGACGAAAGGACTGAAACAATCTTGCAGAAGTAACCTTGCGTAAATTTTGGCAGTCAAATAAGTTTCAAACTTGCAGGAAATGCCTACCCCGGTAGTTCTACTGAATGTTTCCCGGATAAATTGAGTTAGTGCGTTGGCACATTCCTGAAACTTGTGTACATTGTCGGCATGGAATTGCCGACCCGCGTCTCCAACGAATTGCATGGCGGGATTCCAAAATTCAGGAGTTGCGATGTTAAGCTCTCAAAGCTCACTCATGACGGCATGGCGAAGTTTTTCTGTTATGAAGTTAATGACTAAAACAATCGTGGTTGTGAAAAGTACTTTATATTGCCATCTATTTTTAGACACTATTTTTAAGACTTTTCTTCCTCTATCTGTTCAACATGGGGAGGCATTTTCTTCAATCAAGATATCTTGTCATTTAACATAAGGTAGGTACACCCCTCTCATCCCAATAGGGAACGGACCTACTTCAGGGACCTAGCAGCCCTGCCAATATGAGCTCTTGATTAGTCCCCCCACCGCTAATACCACGACAAGCATGAATCATCCCTACTTTTACCTTCATCTACCCAAACCGAACCGCCCCCCCTTCCAGAATCGACTTCGAATCCGTATAGCCAGCGTGAAAAGTTAAGGCTACTAAGCCCTCCAACATGGTGAATTCTAAAACGATCTGTAAAAAACCTAGGTGGATGGAACAAAAATTATCAAGTCCCACACCTTAACTAAGGTTTACACCAAAATATGTGGTACCTCAAGAGATCTGGGGAAGCAAGCATTTGCTCACCCCTAGTAAAACTAGAAAACACGATATTATAAACCCGCAACTGTCCACATAAAAGCGACAGAAAAAAAAAATCACAAATTATTTATTGCTTCTTACAACAGACTCTACAAACCAAACAGAGATTATTAGAACTTGACGAAGAGGTAAGTCGCGGAATCAAAAAAGGGTCGAGGTGGCACGGTGGTATGATGAAATAAGAAGGGTAGAAGACAAGAGATGGGTTAGGAAAGCAAAGGATAGGAAGATGTAGAAGTGCTTACAGGTGGCGTATAATCGTTATAAGATGAAAAGGGTTGACTAAGGGAGAAAAGTTCCCATATACGTAATTTTGTTGAGTTGCTCAGTTGCTGAAATCGCGGGATAAAATTGCGTCGTAGCAAGTTACCGAAACCCTCGCAAAACGAACTGGACACTTAGACAGTTAACAGCCGCAATTATTTCTGCCTTAAAAAAACTGTCCCCCAATAGTGAGGGCCACCAAGAAAACATTTCTATTGAAGTGAACAACTGACTAAGATGGGGACAAATGTTAAAAAATATTTTGATAGAGACAAGGTATCACGCAACTGGGAGGATTATAAAGGATCCCTAACTGAGAGGAGGCTCTGTGGGAATGATGAATGAATACGTCATAATATAATCTCTAAGGTATCTCAGTTCTCCATCAAACTGCTAAGTTTACGAAGGTAGGACAGACACCTTAACCGAACACCTTGGGTACATTTTCCCGGATCGGGCAACATGGGAGAAGCACTCTTCTGCTGGCAAGACCTGGGTTTCGATATACCTGGAAAAGGGGCATCACGGATGGAATGGAAAACTTACAGGAAAGTAATAACTACTTCCAAAATCATATGGGGTTAAATCCATTTGAACCTTTCCAATCACTGGGACCTTCGAATCGCCAAAATCTGAATCGTGCTGAATTTGTCAAAATGAGTACGCTGTATCAATACGTTACAGACCCCTAACCTACTACGCATTAGTGTTACGTTCTTTGTACTTATGATAATGGAGAAACTACTTGACAGACAAACCAGGCATGCTATATTGGTAAACAGTCCCCGTCAGTGAGACCTGTTTACTTACAAAGCAAAAACAACACTTCATTGTCTCACCAGAAGGGCAGAAAATACTAGAGGAAAACGAAGCCTCTTTGAACATGTGGGAAGCCTCTCCCATCATAGCCATAAGAATTCCGACAATGGAGGAAGCCTGATATATGTGGATAAATTGTCAGGTGGTACGGTGGTCGCTACTGAACGAGATCTTGGCAGTCTCGATGCGGGTGGCCCACAGAGAAGAGTTTTCCCTCCCCTGCTGTAGAACCTTGTCATGGACGGCCCACCGAGAACACTACGAGAAATGTACTCTCTCTGGTCAGTCAAGGAATGGATGTAACGTCCATGACCGTTGTAAACTGATGGATCCATACAAAAGGCCTTACAGTCAGTCCTGAATGGGGTTGCATTTTTTAAAAGTTGAGGACATTCTAAAGAATAAAGAAATGCTCAATTGCACGAAGAAAAATGTTTCGACTGTTGCATATTGCCAGTCTACGAGCATAACCGAAAAAAATGCTGAAAACCTTAAAATAACGCATGGACCGACCAGTGGCAACTATTAGACAATTCACAGCAGCCTCTTAATCATTTAACATTAGATACTTCTGATATGATGATAGCGAGCAGTCACACCTGTCTCATCTCAATATGGGAAGACCTACTTCAGGGACCTAGCAACTCAGCCAACGAGAGCACTTGATCTGTCCCACTACCGTTACCACCAGGAAACTTATGACCCACTCCTAATTCTATCCTCACCTACTCAAACCGATTCTAAATTCCCTCTTATCTTCCCAAAGACCTGTAATTTGGTGGTTTTTGAAAACGATCGGTAGAAAACAAACATTGTCAAGTCCTACACGTTAACTAATGTCTGCTTCAAGAATGCTAGGAAAGCAAAAATTTACTCACACTGACTAAAACTAGAAAACACGATACAAGAAACTCGTAGCCGTCCACATACGAGCGACGCAAAAGAAACACAATAAAATATTATTCATTACAGCTTACGGCTCCGAGACTCTAGAAACGGAAGATAGATTATTGACACGGTTGTATGACGACATAAGAAGCGTAGCAAGCAAGAGCTGCATGTCGATATCAAAGGATATGAAGGCGTGGAAGGGCTTCAAGAAGACGTATATATGTACTGGGATCAAAAAACCCCGACTAAAGAAGAAAACTTCCCATACGTTACTTTTTAAAAACTGACATGTTTCTGATGAAGGCAGTTACTCAAATCACAAATATAACAGATTTGAAGCTGTGGGATTAAATCGCTTGGTTGAAAGATTTCGAAATCTTCGACAAGTAAAGCGAGCGGTGTACTTAGACCGCAATCTGGCGGGGCTAAGGTTTCGATAATCAACAACTTTCACCTAAAAATAGCTGTGGGATAACTGACAGATGCAGTTATTTCTTCGTTTAAAGAAAACGTTCCCCCAATAAGGAGGATCATCGAGGAGAAAGTTTTCTAGTGGAGTCAAGGAACCGCTAAGATGAGGAAAAACGTTTAAAAGCTATTTATCAGGGCAAAAATATCACGCCATTGAGAGGATTATAAAGGATCAGTAAGTGAGCATAATAGGACACTGAGAAGGACTCAGAAAGCGGTGTGGAGAAGGTGCCGTGAGAATATTGATGGAATTTCAGAAGACGCTAGACTTCATAGGATACTGTCTAAGAAATCTTGGATAGGAACAGAAACCGGGGCCAACATTTTCGGGTACATTTGCCTGGGTTGGACATTATGGAACAAGTATGCTTTGACTAGAAGAACTTTGGACCCAATACACCTGAAAAAGGAGATTACAGATGGACTGAGAAACTGCAAGAAAGGTCATAACTTTTCCAAAGTCCATTTAGATCATTGGGACAGGATACGATTACTCCTGCCTTGCTGTAGAAGGGACCAGGTCTTCTGATAGTCAGAATGTGTATATGTGTGGCAAAATTGCTCTATAAAAATATCAGGAAAACGTGTTGGTAAGCAGTCCCCTTCACCGGAACCAGTTTGGCTACAATATCAACAGAAACAGCGCTTCGCTATCACCAGCAAGGTGGAAAAACTACTTGAGAACAAAGAGATACTTCTAGAGATCTTTTTAAATCAGATGACAATACGTCATTTAGCCCACTCTAACCAGGAAACCTGCTACAGGTAGATAGACTGAGTCAGTCCAATTAGCAGGGGTTGTCCATAGAGAGGAATTATCTTTGCCTTGCTGTGGAATCTTATTATGGATGAGCTAATGAGAATATTAAATAACAAAGGATTTAATCCCGTAATACTCAGATGACCTGGTCCTGAAGGAAGGAAAATTCACCAGCATAGTTAGCAAACGTATCCAAAGGTCCCTGGACGTTGTAAATAGGTGTAGCGGTTAAGTATAGCTTATATTCGGTCACAATTCCATTTCCGCGAAAAAAATATGTATGGCGTTTGGGACCTCTCTACCTTGGTGGCATATAAAGCAATCGGCCAGGCGAAGTACAGTAGTTTGATGTTAGCCTAAACTACAAATTCAATTACAACCAACACACTGGGAAAATTGTCATGAAATGGGAAAATACCCTTGCAGTACTTAAACGAACATATGACAACTGATGTGGTCTACGGCCCAGAATGGTGCATTGGCTATACATCAGAGTAAACGGTCCAAATATAACATATGCGGCCTTGGTGCAGTGAATCAATGTTAGCGTGCTTTGGCATTACGGGGGCAATAAAAAGAACGTCTACTTCTGCAATAGCTACCCAACTCGATGTTTCCCTCTTCGCACCACACAAATTGCAGAATTTACCGCAGTTACTCGGAGAACACAAGTTTGGTTTGTACCAAAGATATGGCTACGTGTGACGTCTAGAAACCACTCCGCGAAGGTCTGCAAAGCATTGTGAGCGATCGTGAAGGTAAAAGCTCCATAACGACAACCTGTGTAGGCTAAATCAACGGAAAACTAATTTTGGATGTTACGAAACATGCAACCAAGTGATTAGTGTCGCAAACTGAGGAAGCAACATCGCGAGTGACAAATTACATCCGCGAATCCAGTGTAAAACGCACGCTATTTAACACTCAAATCCCGTCAAACTTACAGCATCTGCAAACTGCACACTTTCGGTAAGAAATAGCGTCAGCGCAAGAGTTGGGGCAGTTTCATTGGGCGTCCGGAAACGTGGAAGTGGATAATAAAACTCTCCTGTGACTCAACAACTCCAAAGAAAAGTGACATAAAACTTCAGAATCGTAACAAAGCAATTTAGATGCCCTGGCTTAGGAATGGGGTACAATAGCTTAATTGCACTTTCGAAAAGGTGAAGGGTTTATCCGGTCACCCGCAAGCAGTAAACCCTCGACTTACACAATTGGAAAGCTAGATAAAGACCGAAACGGAAGCGCCAGGATCTATTCAATCATCTCACTCCGATTCGGTTTACAATATTCGGCACTCCCATGGATCATCAAACAAAGATTGGTAGCATAGGGGATCTCATTTCTGAAATGAGGAAGGTTCATGGGAAAAGCATTTCGTAGCTACATTCTTTGAGATACAAAGTCACAACTGCAAGAAGTTGACAGAACCAACACAGGAGCTTCTTGCAGGCAATTTAATGTGGTATAGGAACGGTTCGAAACCGTAGCAGGATTATACGAAGTAAGGCCACATTAGAGGCTTAACTTCTCCCTGAGAAAGCATGTCTCTCTATCTCAGAAATATAAGCAGTGTGTGTGGGGTAACAGCAAAATGGCTTATAAAAATAAGCGTATCTGTATCCTATTCCATAGCCAGGCAGCTGTAAAAGCTCTCGGAGCTCCAAAGCTTCATCTAGCCTGGTTTGGAAATGTTTCGAAGAACTCACCGGCTTTAATGGTCTAAAGTGGATCTACAACTAGCATAAAATCTACTGGATAGACAGACAAGCACATAAGCAAAGCGTTTACCAACGGAATCTCCACAAAGAGAGCTGCTACTTCTAAACAGGACGCATCTCAGGATCGTCATACACGCAGAACTGTTAATGAGCACCTCTGGGGGTTTCAGACATTCAATGGACAACTGATATGTAGGCTTTGCAGTGAGGAACCAGAAGCAATAGTGCATACATTGTGAAAATACTATGCGATGGTAGGGAAAAGATAACTTTATATTCGGGAAACCTTACACGGAACCAAAGGAGTTTATTACAGACTTAGTGAGAGACCTCTACTTTACGTTACAGTGAACCAAGATTATGTATTGGGTGCGCCGAATTGCCAGAGTAGATACAATGCGACTGCAGTGTTTCTAGATTTTTGTAGAAAAACCCTGAGGAAAACTCCCAAATCGAATAAGGCGATGGAAATGTAGGACATACAAAAAGAGTGCTGGGAGGCATAAGACATTTGCCGTCAACAGTACAACATCAAATGCTTCGGAAAAATTTAGGAGAGCTGTACATCCAGCAGGAAATAAACCAGGACTAAAAAAAAAGAAGAAGAAGATCAAAGGAGGCCTTATATTATACCTTCGTTGAAAAAATGGGTAGCCATCAGCTTGTACCAATCGACAACACTCTGCTGCAATTGTTGACTGAAGAAAGTTACAAGAATTCTCGTCATGATTTTTAAAGAAATGTAAAATAAATTATTGTAACTTGTGTACCTTACACAATAAAGTTGATATTTATATTTGCTTATATTTATCTTTTAATTATGGCGAACCCTTACTAAGTGCGAAAATTCAAGCGTTAAAATTTCTTAGCAGCCTTGCAGTATTTCATATTAATTATTCCTCCAATAAGATCATTTTAATCATAATTGGCATGTAGCATGTAACTGATCTAATTCAAGCAAATATAAGTTGCTTAAATCATTCGTTCTATAAATATGATGAATGGGTAATTCAAATTTTCACGTTGCATGAACGAATATCGTATATTAAAGTACTTCATACAGCGAACTTTAGACAGCTTAAACTACTTGTAGTCACGTCTCTATCAAATCCTTTTGAGAAAATATAACTCTCAGTCTACACTGCTTTGGTAAAAGTTTTAAACGCTTGCTTAGTTCTGCTTGAATAAACCTAAATCGATATAATTTACGCTGTATTAACTCCATGTCCGTATTTAATCAGCATAGTTACACATTTCCATGTAGTATAACTCATTTACTCAGTATACATGTGCTGCATGTAAACGCCTGGTACTATGATGGTATGATGTGTTGGTGTATATGTTATATTTTAAGAACAAGGGAATGTAGGATTCTATCTTTTAGTAAAAAATCACAGCTTTCAGAAGTAATAATTTTGCAAGAAAAACTAAATTTATAAATCAAACTCAAACTCTACTCGGTCACCAAAATTAGCAACAAAAATTGCTTAGTCACTACTGCACGTTTACAAAAAACAATTGAAGCCTTAAGTAACAAAGGCAAAGAGAGAAGTTATGGAGAACCAAAATCGTGTATTGATAAATAATTTCCTTGCAACAAACGAGGGAGCAATATAGAAATAACGAGAGGAAAACCAGCAAATACTGAACATCAGAAACTAATATCAAATGAACCGCTTTGGAAATGGAACAATGAAATATTAACTGGTAATCGTTAATAAAAAAATTGTCACAAATGGAGAGAATGTCAAAAATCTGGTGTGATACACTCACACAACTTCCTTTTACAGTAATCTTATTATTAGTCAAAAATTTCATTTTTAATTTTTAAAAACTAAAAACTAAATAGAGCGTTAATTGAAGAGACAAATTTTCTCTAGAATTTTAAGGTGAATTCGAAAATGTAATAATATACCGGGTGTTTTATTTAAAATAGGAGTTAATAAAAAAAATAGGAAAAAGACAAAAGAAACCCACTTTAGAAGTATTCAACTGGAAAATCACCTATCTCACATCAATACACATTAAAAATGTAATAAAAATGTAAAATTTAAAAAAATCGTTAAAGCCGTTTTTGAAGAAATCGAAAAAAACTGAAAAATCACAAGAGTAAACACCTACTTCCGGTTATGCGATTTTCTTCAAAAGCTTGCTGTCTCATCTACATAGTACACAAAACTTAGATATGAAGTTTCAACGCCATACCTCTTTTCGATTTTGAGATATTCTGTTCACAGACAGACACACACGCACAGACAGACACACACACAGACCAATGAAAAAAAATATGTTTTTTTGGTTCAGGGGACTCTAAAACGTGAATATCTGTTGAAAACTCAATTTCGAATTTTTGGGGTGAATCCAATACTTTCTTTATTTGTAAAAGGAAGTATAAAACGATTATTCAATAGAATACAACAGGAAGCAAACTAACTACTGAAGTGGCAATGTGACATATTGAATAACAGTCGGTTAGGAAAAGATAATGAGGCGGGAAAAATTAATGAATAGACATAATAACGCAGTCAAAGCAAGAAAATTACAGAAAGCTGGAAACATGGAACGTTCAATGCGGGTACGGGAAGGGATCGGATATATTTTAAAACAAACAAAAAAAGGGAAATGGATAATAGAATTGGAAAAATGGCACGTACTACGTTTAGTGGTAAACCTGGATCTACAGCTGGAGAGAGTAAAATGCGTAATAAAAAAGGAATGAATGGATTTTATTAAAAAAAAACATATTTACATCAGATGGAATAATCGTGCATTGGCCTAGCGAAGATGAACAAGCATCCATAAAAGACAAGTTTTGGAGAGGTAGACTGATAATTTTAGGTGATCTAAGTGGCAGGGTAGAAAAAACGGAACAGAAACCATAATGATAACCGGCTAACAAATTTGATCACATCAAACAGACACGATGATATAGATGTATGTACACAAGAGAGGTTAAAAGTAGAAAGAAAATGTCGGCAAATGGCTACATTCCAGTAAAAAATATACATAGCTAGGAAATCGTAGACGTAAGAGCAAAGAGATGTCCAGAAATAAACAGTGACCCGTATTTAGCGGTAGAAAAAATATGAACACAAACACTTACGCAAAGCAGCCGAAAATCAAGTATAAAAATCTGGTTTGATATACGCACATAACTTCCTTTTACAATGATCTTATAATTACTAAAAAAAAAATTTTCGCTTTCCTAATACATTATATAAAAAAACCAAAAAAGAAACCTATATTAGAGGTATTCAACTGGAAAATCGCCTCACATCAATACACATTAAGCACGTTAGAGCAGTTTCTGAGATATTCTGTTCACACGCAGACACACAGACACACACACACACAGACCAATGAACAAAACATGTTTCTTGGGTTCAGGGGCTCTAAAACGTGAAGATCTGTTGAATTCAATACTTCCTTTATTGCAAAAGCAAGCCAAAATCAAGAAATGAAATGACGTAATCAAATCATCTAACTGACAGATGTTGAAATTTACGAAGAATTTAGACACAGTGTAGAAATAATGGCAGAAAAAGAAAAGGTAAATTTGAAAAATATCTTTGCAGGTAATTCGTGGAAATTATAGTAGCAAAGGCAAAAGAAAGCTGTGAGGAGCAGTAGTTACAGACCAAAACCGGCAACAAACGAAATGATGAAACAATGACATTCAATATCAATGATCTTGATATGAAGATAAAAATTGAGAAAGTACCAAAGAAATAAAACAAAGTTAATTCAGAATGCAAATAAACAACGAATAAAGGTAAAAGAGATAGTACAATAAAAGAAAACACTCATGGGAAAAATTTGGAAGGGAAATGGAAAAGAATAACCAAGCAATTATTCTATAAAGAATCGAGAAATATAAAGAATTCCAGACAATATAAAACAGACAAAAATAATATTTAAATACGAAGACGGTATAATGAAGCGATGGGAAGACCATTTTCAGTAGCACCGTCGAAGAAGCCAACAATAGTATCGACCGAGAAATGATATGGTTCACACTGACGGCAAATAGAGAAGGTGTTATAAGAATAGAATAGCTGACAGAAGTAAAAAGGTATATCAGCTGGGCATGATCATTGACCCCCTCAATTAAATTAAAGAATAGGAATAAGGTAATTAAGTAAAATGGGTCGCACATCTCAGCAGAGTGAAGAAACGAGCCAAAGTACAAAATAGGAATACAATAGGATGGTTGAAATAAATTGGCAATGACAAAATGTTACCTTTACTCAAGAAGAGAAAAATAAGCTGATCGGAGACTAAGACAGTGACAAAGAGGAAGAAATGGACAGAATTTGTGTATGATGTAAAGGAACAGTACAAATGTAAACCTTACACCTACGTACCAGCCGATACGGTTTGAAAAAATTTCTGACGACATACAGATACGTATACCGTATGGTCATAAATATCTGTGATCTGGATCAGGGGTCTCCAAAGTGGGGACTAAAATAAGGAAATCAATTAAAGGTTAACAACTATTAACTTGAATTCTTAAATTACACGATGATGAACACTAAGTAGGCAACGAATTTATAGCAGCAACACTATCACGTATCCTTTGAAAATGCAGACGGGAAGTCTTTGTAGCTAAATATGCACGAATTTAAAGCTGCCAATCCACGATATTTTACCGTATCTAGAGTGCGCTTCGCTTAAAATAAAGGCGTATAAACATCTTCTATATTTTTAGGCATAATGATTTGTATAGATCCCTAAGGAGGCTTAAGCTATTTGGATTATTTCCGCCTCTGCATACTAGTCATTACTATGATTGCTTAAAAATACGAGTATTCAGAAACTTCCCCTAGCAATCAAGGTAGGCAATATTTGATTTCAAAATCTTTTTTTGAATTCCCACAGATCACCAGACACGAATTTTCATTGGAAAAAGTTAAAACAATTATTATTAGAAGCAATAATAATTGAATATGATCAAAACATTTTTTTAATTAATAATCTTTTTAGATGGAAACAAAGACTTTCTACTTTTTCGTTTTACAAAACATTCTTGCATTTTTACTAGGACACTTTTTTTTCAAAAAGAGAACGAATCATGAATTCAATAACACTTACATCCTAATAATAAAATAATTAAGTTTGTCACGAAAATAAAAAGTTAAGTTTGATTTCAGGATCTTGCTCATGGCGCATATCACTTCTAGTTAAATACAAATGAATTTGACTTTCGAACAATCGTTTGTACTGAATGGCTAAAATGTCTTCTTTTTTACTTCCCTCGTCTAGAAGACGAAGTATTTCAATCGCGAAAAAGTCACCTTCCCGCATTTCAGGGTCCCTAGATGACGAAGAACAGGTTTTATCAATTCTGTCTGTCTGTCCGATGCCTGTATAACTCAAAGACGATATTTTACATGCAGAACATATGTCTACCGAAATTCAAATCGGCAAATATATACAGGGTGAGCACATTTAAGAAATAAAATTTTGTTCACTTTTGCTTTAAGTGAGAAATAACGGAAAGTAATAATTTGCACATAGCTCAGGCTTTACCCTTGACGACAGTGGGACACAACAGATTCAGGGTAAATATTGTAAAACATACAAACACGGTCAAACATAATAGTGTTCCATTTAAAGCAGCCGCATATCACCAATACGAGGGTCTTACGTGGCCGAGTGCAGCGAACTGGCGGCTCACTCGCGGACCTCTGCTAACCGGTGAAATCGCATTGACAGGCGCTGAAGTTCGAATCCCACTGCAGGTAATGTTTTTATTTGAGCAATGTAATTTGCATTACCAGGGATTTTCTTTTATTTTTTCAGTATTATTACCCACGTAAAGATATTTTGCCTCTAATTTTCTTTGATTTTTAAAATTGTTTAGTTTCACAACGTCCACTTGCCAGGGAAGTTCTGATTAAAGCCATTTGCAGTTATTTTATAACATGCTTTCGCATTTGAATAATTTTGAGGATAGCAGTAAATATTTTAAAATTGAATTTTTACTTTTCCCTTATATAACAATCTCGAAGTTTTAAGTAACAATTTAGGTACTACGCTATACTTTTTTAAACAATTTTTAAAAGAAAATTCAGCTTAGTCAAAACTCAAAATCACTCAAAAACCTAGCAAACTTTAAAAAAAAATAAAGAACATTTCTGTTTTAATCCATAAAAGTGTAAAATATTTGTTTTACATGGTTTTATATTTCGGCCACATTGCGGCTATTATTGCTTTTATTTTTGTTTCTTCTTTTTGCAACTAAAGTTCGCATCTGGATGCTTCTAGGTATGCTGAAATATATTTCAAAATGTAATTTACCTTTACTTGATTACCAATGTAAGTTTTGGAAAATTCGTATTCTTAATCGGTCATTATCAATTATAGCAATCGATAATAATTTTGACAAATAGGAAATTTGGAATGTCAGTTCCGATTATATGAATGACATATATAACGTTCTCTGGACTGTGGCCAAAAACACCCATCTCTAGTAAAGGTTGCGGGCTATACAAGATACAAACAATTGAATGCACAAAATACTGTGAAGATTTGGTCCATGGTTCCCTGTCCTCTGCAGATATCAGAATGACCTTAAAAATGGTAACTATAGGAAATATGCGGGTGTTTGAAGAAGATGACGCAAAAGGAAAATACTTTCTTGTTTATTTCCAGAAAGCACTTGCACATTTTATTTCTAATTCTAGCGCTGTGAACCTGAAAACTGGAGAAACAATGAATTTTATATATGTTTTTGTAACTTTTTGTAACTCTAGGGCACCATGGCCATCACATATTTTGTGCACATATTAAAATTGTAAAGCTTATTTTCCCAACTCTATTAATCACTCAAGTTATATAAAGCTTTACTAAATGATACAAACAATTCTATTTATCCAATTGCATTACTTCCGGTAGAAAGGCCCAACTTTTGGATGTAGCTAATCGTAACAGCCTATTAAAATGTGGGAAACAATTTTCAACAGATTCGAAAGCACATAAAAATGCGCTTACACAATGCACGTCTAGTTAATCCAGATCATCCGGAGCTTTAATTAAAACATAAAATGAAAACCCTGAAATATTCGAATTCAACAGAGTAAAACAAAATCGCTGCGCGCCACGACCAAAAAGTTTTATACAAAACATCGGCAGCCGCGAGTTGAGGACGATTTGAACGCCGCAAAATTACTGGAAATTAGAGCTGCATCATCGCTGAATAGAAATAATTATCCAGGCATTGGCAGTACCTTTGTGTCCAAATAAAAATCAAGCCTCGGTCGTTATCCTGCATCGACCTCAGCGCAGCCACGCATTGTTACTTTTATAAACGGCGAAGCAGCCTTCCAATTTATTGACTTTGTGTCTAACCCAAGCGAGAGCTTTTTTCGCAAACTGCACACTCGTCACAACTATGAAGCGTCTGTGCAATAATAAAAAATCGTGCGACATCTACACACCAAGACACGGACTTCTGCATAGAGAACGAACATGGGGATTACTCGGGGCTCGCTTTGGGGGCTAAATTCTGAATTGACACCTAAAAATGCCCACGAGTACAGAACAAACAACATCAAACTTGTCAGGAACTACCTTGTTTACAACTTATATGTTGGTAAGAAACTAAGGTGAAGGTCTTGGCAAGCTTTCTAGTGGTACAAATTTTAATTATTTTATAATTCATGATATAGCACATTTTCAATTTCGAATTGGGGCTCTCTTAGCTTCAACATAATTGCCAACACGTTACGTTATTGCACTACCACGTAATTTCCGTAGAATGTACTTCCTGGGAAGGTAACTTGACTTTATACTTCAAGCTGTAGTCAGTCGTAACCAAAAAGAGCATTAAAAATCTGAACACGCATTAATAACATTGACTACTCTATTTCAGTATTTTCTGTATTTACAGGCAATGTTTCATCTTCTTTAAGCTATATCTTAAGCACTTACAGTTCTCTCAAGCTTCCCCAATTCAAACTGCAACGCCATATTTTGCTTCATGTTGATATTGTTATAACTGCATTACGTTGCAATTACGTTTTCGTTGCATAAATTGTGCAATTCAAATAATTGAAATTATTTCCTGCCCGTTATTCACCTGATTTTCGTAAATAAATTAATTAAGATTTGTGTTTATGTAGTGGACACGAGCTTTGAGCTCTCCCCCATAAGGAAAGGCTGGGCGCATTATAATAGGTTTACTGACTGATGTGAAGGATAGTTACGATTCATTAATCATAGCCTGTAATACTGTGACCTCACAATTAGGACATTTCCCCCTTCTAATAATAGATTTATAACGGACTAGTTTTGACCGTTTGTTGTTTAATTATCACCTGTATTGCCATTGAGTTTACCTCTACCTTTTATAGCCATATTCAGTTACACTGGCGCTAGCTGTGTGCAATTTTTGTATTGCTATATATCGTAAATGCATTTTAGAGTGTTACAACTGTCTCTCACATAAAGGGTCCTGGATTTGTAATTCTCTTCCCTCACAATAAACGTTTTTAGTAGAAATATTGAAAACGTTTTGAAGTAGGTATACATATTTTTAAAACCTCCAACTCTCTTCATTCCTCTGCCAGTACGTTAACTCGGTTCACTAGCTGCCTTTTTTATTTTCCTCGTATAACACAACTCACGCCCTGTTTGCTACCATTTTCTTTGTCTACTTATTGATGGAGTTATTTGCCTTTTTTAAAATGCCAATGTCCAATTCTCATGCCATCGCTTAAATCGTCCACCTAAGTCTTGTTTGGTGGTGGGTTTCTACATTGTAATCTTTCTTGCTAGTGTTCAATTTACGTTATATGATCTCAATGTCAGCTACATTCCCTCATAAATCTGACAATTTCTTCAGCGCCACAACCAGGAGCGTATGATTATATCTTGCAGGGAAGTCTCGTTATAATTTTTATTTCATTTAACTGCATTGTACGTTTAGACTTTCACGTCACTTACTCCAAGATCTGTCCTACACGAGTTTGGAATATTGTTAGCATATCTTAAATTTTAAGTTACCGTGAGGAATGTCAGTACGCCCGCCTATGATCTCGCCCCGTAAGCGGGGACAGTAGCGTCGAACTACTGTCGTCGATCAGAAAATGTTTTTCTTGTCTTGGAAGTCAGACTGAGGGAACACGCTGCTCGAAAATACGCCGAGCTCTCGCCGTGGGCGCATTATTTTGTGGGTGTTGACAATTTCGAAAAAAACAAGTCGCGATGTAAGAAACAGCTGAGAATTCTTTCGTCAAGTTGTCGTGTTTGCAAAACTATGTAATTTACCGGATCTAAAGCATCCTTGAGCTGCACGTGTTTTTGAAGAAAGTTATATCGTCAATTAAACCCCGTTTAGGGAAATACAGTATTCGGTTGCTCCGTCGCTCCGTGCATTTGCGTCGCCTTAAAACTGCCTGGATTTCGCCAGTGGTCATCTCCTTAGCCTCTCGTGCTCCAGTTCTTGGGAAAACGTCACCAGGGCACCGTAGAATTCACTTCCATGGCGGTGTTTGCGCTTGATAACTTCCATTTATGTTTAATTACTGCACTTTATTCGTTGCTCCAAAAGGGCTGTAGATTTTGCACGTTTTTCAGCTCGTCCTTTTGTAGTTGGATCTTATCTGCTTTAATTTTTCAGATCATTATGGTTAGGTCTTCCCCAATCAGACAAGGCCGTGATTCTTGTCGGCAATACAAGTTGGATTATGTCCAGCCTAATAGCTTTTAGTTACTTGAGGTCACCTTTGGGGCCAATTTCCGAACACAATTTTTTTCTGTTCAATATACATAATTGTTATCAACACTTTTAGTTGATTTTATTAGTAGGTGCGCGGTTTTCCCATTGTGACAAGAGCATCAACGCCGAAGTCGTTCTCTTCTGGGTCACCATTACTTTAGAGAACATTTTATAACTCAGTGGTGCCTCTAAACTTATTATTGTTAACCCTCTACCTTCTTCTCGAATTAAGTTATACAGAATCACTTACGTTCCTCAAATTCGACCAATTCAGCTAGCTGTGAATCTTTTCCTTGTCTACAAGTCGTTATTATCGTTTCTATCTCTTACGACATGCTTACTTTACTCTCTATAGTCATGTGATTGTTGCCTTATTGATTGTTACTTCTTTGTGTATCTTTTATCGCAGGATTCCGAAGTACTCAAGATTCATGGCTTTAATGACAGGTGGGCCATAAGCTACAACATGTTGGATTCTTGAATATAATTAATCTGTCATAATGACTACATCGTCGACGCAATATAGAGTATTTACTCTGCTTGTTCCCATTTTATATCTTGATCCGACCTCTTTCATATTCAACTTGATCATATCAAAGGCTTGCGTCAGGTGGATAAAGCAGAGGCATTGGAGTTTACTGAATTAAATAAAAGCTGTTTCTATCACTGTATTGAGTATCAATACAGGGTTTACAGTTAATCTATTTTGGCGAAAATCTTGTTCATTTTCGCAGGTCAATAGTACGATAAACGTAAACTGTTGTTTCATTTGATTCCTGACGCAGAAGCTAACAAAAGCTCCAACCGAGACTGAAAATGCCCATTTCATGAACCATACAAAAAGTTTATTTAGATTTAGATTTATATTTAGCTTTAGAGAGACCAGCAGCTGATACCTTTGAAGCACATGGCTTCTATACATTTGAAGCAAAGGTATCACTTGTTGGATGGCTAAACAAATCTA
This sequence comes from Agriotes lineatus, assembly GCA_940337035.1. NCBI lineage: Eukaryota > Metazoa > Arthropoda > Insecta > Coleoptera > Elateridae > Agriotes > Agriotes lineatus. The sequence continues at coordinate 50,431 of CALNHX010006362.1, forward strand.
TGTGAGTCAGTACAGACCTGCAGGTACCGCAACTGCAGAGCAGCTGGGGAGTCCCCGATGACCTCAGAGGCCTCCCGAAGGGCTCTGGAGGCCTTCTGCTCGCCCTCGGCGGCGATGACCTTCGCGCGAGCCTCGCGAGCAGCCTCTGCTTCAGCAGCCATGGCTCGTTGTAGCTGAACAGGCAGGCGAACGTCCTTGCTGTAGACCACAAAAAATTAAGTTTAGAATTTATGATGGGCCGGTGATACGTAGTTAGCCGTCGATAGATTCAAGGAAACAAGTATAATGTTTTATATAGAATTCCAGGTAACCGTTTGAGAAAGCTGAATCTCTGATTTAGTTTTAACAGTCTATTTTTGAGTGAGTTATCTGGGGAGGACATTTACCATAATGTTATGAAGAGCTTAAAAGAACTGAACTGTGACGTTTGAAATAGCGGGATCGTAGTTCAAAATTAACACAGGTTCGCAGATCCCACTTCTGTGTCAGCTTCAAAAAACATTCGATAAGTACATTTAGAGGTTATAGGTAGCGTGGAAGATTGGCTGACAGAAGATATTTGTTCTAAAAGCCCTTAGAATTATTTTACCAAGGATATACCAGTGTACAGTGTTAAGAGGCGAAGTTTTTCTATAGTAGGCTAACTACATATCCACATCCCCTTGTATAGTAATCGAGCAGCTCATACATTTCCACCCTCTCGACGTTGATGCCCCAGGACTCGGTGGCCTCATCAAGGAGGGCCTTCATGTGCTGCGAAATGCTTTCGCGCTCGCTGAGGATCTCGTGGAGCGGCCTTTGTCCCATGATGTTCCGCAGAGTCGTTTGGGCCAGAAGGCGGGTGGAGTGATGGGCGTTTTCCACATTAGCGATTGAAACCGTAGCGTTCGAGACGCGGTAGTAAACCACAGCATCCACCGACACGGTCACGCTATCTTTTGTGAGGACCTGCAACGAAATTGCGTTAAGAGAAAAAATGCGGACAAGTGCCTGGCGTACACGCAATATGGAGCTTGCTGAGATCATATTGTTAGCAGGTGCCTACTTCTGAAGCAATCAGTTCATAAATTGGGTCTCTCATAGCTGCCGTGGTCGTGGGCGGGAAATTGTTTACTTCAACATTAACTTTCATCCATGTGCACATCTGGCACACTTTAATATTGCACGGGTCGCTAGTCGATTGAGTAAAAAGCAGGCTCAAAAATAAATTGCAACGTTAAAATTAGTTTACTTTGTTCTGAAGAGTATATTTCCAGACGTTATACGCTTCGAAGATAAGGGAAATGCGTTTATTTCATCAAGCTTTTTGAAATTGACAAAATTATGTTTTTATTCAAAGGAAGTTAAGTAGAGGGCTGCTTATTACGCGAACGAGCTTTGGACGACATTTTTTAAAATCTCAGGCGCTCAGGATTCATGCTCACAAACACAAATTCGATATACTCACTTATTCTTACTATGATGATAAGATGTGAAAAATCAAAATGAGAATGTCTTAAATGTTGCTTCTCATTAGATATTCAAAATCAGAAATCATCGATACTCCGGATAAAATTAACGGAGTGTTTATTAATTTATTAACTCTCTTTAGTAATGAAACTCCTTTCGAGGACAGATACATGTGTTCCAATTACTATAATTAGTAGGACCCCTAGGCATTACTGCTTAACAATATTCGATTATTCGCCATTGGTTGGCTGATGTATCACCTATGAGCATTCTTGTTTCCAATTTTGTAGCGGTATTGAAGAGATCTTTTTATGTTTGGATATCAATATCTCAGCTCATTGTGAAAATAAATAACTAATAAAATTCTTGGTAGATATCCTTAGCCATAGTTCTTCTAGCTCCCCTGTGGAAAGTTGGCAATGGCATTTCAAAGGTGTATGCAACATATGATGATCTTATATTGTCACTACCTATAGTTCATTCAGATTGAAGATAGCAACATCTGTAACCCAAGTTACAAATACAAACAATAAGCTGACTACTAATATGATCTCATTAAAATTTAGATCAGAGAAACATAGTCTTTGTGAATAGCATAATCAATGTGTAATGAATCGTTGCTTTCGCTATATTCTCAGACCACTAACAGTAGAGTTCTTTTAGACAGACATCCTATGATTCAAATTTTAATAACATCATATTAATAATCAATTTAGTGCTGATATTTGAAACTTAGGTTGCAGGTTTTGCTCTAGCTTAAAATCAACTATACAATTTTGTTAAAGATTAACAATTATTAAGAGATTAATATTTTCAAAGTCTTCTTTGACGATATTATCATCCATAGGATCATGGAAACATAATAATCTCTAGGTTAACGAGTAATATACTAAAATAATTTCGACCTAGCTAAATAGGTACGTTTGTCCATGTAAACAGTGCTGGTCACTGATCTTGTCATTAACTCGAGTTCCTTTAGCTCTTCTTCAAAATGTGTTGCAAAGTATTTAAACGATTATTTTAATCCATAATGTTGCCCACATCATAACAAAAACTGATGTCCGTTTGACTGTATCATGCGTAGAATAGTAAAAGCATTAATGTCCCTAAGCCAATCATTAATTTGCCAAAATAAATTCTTTATCACTAGATAAGTACGTTATCCGCTGTATAGCAAGTTCTTTGATGATTTCACTATCTACATTTCTTTGAACTCTTCTTAAAAATGTGCTTCGAATTAAAGGAACAATTCTAGTCTACTATTTTACGAACAGCGTTACAAAATATTAATTCTTCCTGATTCGATGACATCATCATCCGTAGAATCATAATAACATATAATCTACTATAATAATTTCATTCTCGTTAAATAAGTTTTCCCTGTAAACTGTGATGTTCACTGCTGTTGTCATTAACCCGTTGTTTCACTTCTTCTTCAATATGTGTTCCAAAGAATTTAGACGATTATCCAATACTATAATGAACGAACCAATGAAAATTGTTCAATTTGTCAGAAACGGCCAATCAAAATTGACTGTCTTTGAAAATACCTAATTTCGCAGTGTTTTTACGCCAGCCTGATTGGTTTCAATGATTTTAATTTAGTGAGTACCCTTTGACTGACATTTCACCAAAACGTCAAAGTTAAGTTTGCAAATCAGCATTCTAAAAACTCACAATAATCGTGTTGGAAGCTCCAGTATTGAATTAATAGTGGAAAACGTTAAAAATGTGTGTTGAACACGGTGTTTAATCTTGTCTTTAACAGATTAACCAGATATAAATTTATAATTATTCATTTAAATTTTACGAAACATTCTAAAAGTTAAAAGCCACCAAAAACGCAATATTGCATTATGCAAGCGCGGCGACCTACTCACAGTCAAGTTTAAACACCTCGCAGTCGCCGCTCAGCATTTTTACACGGCTTCGCGTACACAATTACGCAAGGCCGTGACAAGGTTTAAATGCCTACAATCGCAGCTCAGCATAAAATACGCTCGAGTTCATGGAGTCCATATCATATCACGGAAGCAAAACCGCTGAGTATTGTTTTGCAAGACTAGTAAATTAACCTACTGAATATAATACATTGCACCTGTTATTAGAAATGAACTTTGTATATTACTATGATCTAAGCAAATTTGTTTGTATATATAGAACAATTATTTTTGTAATAAACCAGTCTGCATTTACTTGTTAGATTCACTTACTGCGTCGCTGTGGGTCCAAGCCTATAAATAATTAAGGGATGTGAGGCTGCATCTCACACAGTGACGAATTATCATCCCGTTAAGTGGCATGACTAAGCTGTCTTAAAGCGGAAACTGCTGTCTCAGTTCTGCGCTTAACATAAGGGATGGAACCAGCAAAATAACGTAACGGACGCCTGATTTCTACAGCCTCCAGGCGAATCTGTTCATGGTCCTTCGAGCCGGATCTGTCTACAACTAAGAAGAGGTACTTCCCGAGAAGAAAACAACATCTACCAACCCACCCGGTTCCCCGAAAAAGGCAAACAATATGGAGGAATTCAATCAGCTAGCTGTCGCCCAAGAAGAACTCGGCCAGAAGATCACGCAGGTATTTTCCAACAGCAAAAAGGACCCTGCCAGCCGAAAAACAGAAGCTTACATCGCCAGCCGAAACAAGACGCTGGACGAAACTTGGAACGCCGTGACCAAAAATCACGCCAAAATGGTGCAGCTAAGTATTCCTACACATAATTATTTTACCACAGGGTATTACGAACAAATTAAAGCCATCTACTGCGAAGCAAAAAGTTATTTGCAGAGCTGTTTAAAGGCAACTGAAAATCCCGACCCCTCTGAAACTAGGAGGCGAGAGGAAACAGTTGTAAATCCCGAGCAAAAGGTTCGTATCCGAAAACTGCAGATTCGGATGCAGAATTTTAAGCAATCTTTGGACGACGCCGAACTGGAACAAGCACTCGGAAGGCCCGCCATCACAAAGAGGGAATTAAAGGAAGAATGGGACCGGGTGATCGAGATGGACGAAGAAGTCATGTCTAACGAGATGGATTCAAACCAGACGCACTTCAGTCCTGAATTTACTACGTTGAAAGACAGGTACCGAAATTTAATTAATTTGTTACAAGCACCAACAAGGAACGAGCAAGCATCAGCCATCTCGCTTCCTCAAGTTAAAATCCCCATATACGAGGGAAATTATGAGGAATGGGCCACTTTTAAGGACCTATTCACCAAATTAGTAGATGACAACCAAAACATGGATGATGTCATCAAAATGCAGTATTTAAAAACGCATGTCAAGGGAGAGCCCAGCCGACTAATCCAGCATCTCGCAGTGACTCAAGCCAACTACAACACCGCTTGGAATTTGCTGCAACAAAGGTATCAAAATAATCGCCTTATTCTAACCAAATTGCTAGACACCATCTTCGATCAGCCGGTCCTCTCCAAGGAATCAGCCCAAGGGTTGAAAAGATTGCATGACTCCACTAAGGAATGTGTGGAAGCAATCAAAAATTTGGGCATTTCCACCGACAGCTGGGGTCCGTGGATTAACCGAGTTATTACTCGAAAATGGGATCCTGAAACTAACAAATTATATGAGCAATCGCTTCAGTGCCCAAATGAAGTTCAGGATCACCAAACTCTAATGGCCTTCTTACAAATGCGGTTCCAATCCTTGGAATCCATTGATGGAGCTCGAAAACCAACTCAGGACAAGCCACAGAAAAATTACGCTGCCGGATATCTCAACTGCAAGATGTGCAATGGGGACCATTACATCGATAACTGTGGTCAATTCCAGAGGCTCTCCACCCACGAAAAGCAAGAAGTGGTAAGAACCTACCGATTGTGCTGTCGATGTTTGCGACACGATTCTAATATACAATGTCGTTCGTATTATAACTGCAAAATCTGCCGCTTTCCACACCATACTCTGCTTCACAAGGCACAGCCGCCATCAAAGCCGATACCTGCTCCGAAGATGAAGACGTTTTCTCACGCAGCAGCCATGCAGACCTCCAACGCTCCAGAGAAGAAGCCAAAACCCACAATCATTGCCGCCAACCTAGGCGCAAAGAAGAGCCAAGTGCTACTGGCCACAGCAACGGTTCAAGTTAAGGCAGCATCCGGGATGACTCATCTCTTGAGGGTCTTGATAGATCCAGGGTCTCAAGGTTCCTTCATCACCGAAGCCGCAGCCGAATTATTAGCGTTACCCAGGACCAAGGTTCGAGCAGAAATCTCCGGAATTGGGAACAGCGAAACAAAAGTCGCAAAATGGAAAATCACAGGTTTGATTACGCCAAGATTTCCAAGTAAATTTTCCTTACCTGTTACTTTACTGGTACTTCCCAAACTTACAAAAACCATGCCTTCATCACCCATTCCGAACATAAAAATGGATGCCTGGAAACATGTCTTCATCGCCGATCCAACCTTCAACCGACCTGGCCCCATAGATATACTTCTAGGCGCTGAAGAATATTCCCAAATAATTCTCGAAGGAATCAAGAAATCCAAAGATGGCATCCTAGGACAGAATACCGAATTGGGATGGATCTTATCAGGAACCATGGGAAGACGACCTCCCACCAGCCTTAAGGTCAACACCATGGTTGCCAAAATTGAAGAGGATGAGCAGTTGCAGAAATTCTGGAACATTGAAGAGGCTTCTCCTCAAAGGAAACTTTCCCCAGATGATCAGGTATGTGAAAATAAATTCACAGACACAGTCCAGCGAGACGTAGATGGAAGATACGTAGTAAGGATTCCATTCAAACAAACTCCAGTACACATGGGAAGGTCCAAACCCTCAGCATTGGCACGATTCATACATCTGGAGAAGAAATTAGGACAAGATCAAGATCTAGCAGTCCAATACAAGAAATTCATGCAAGAATACTTGGATTTAGGACATATGGAAAAGGTGGCAAGGGAAGATGAGAATAACGGCAAGTATTACATTCCCCACCATGGCGTCATCCGAGAAGCAAGTTCATCAACCAGGCTTCGTGTCGTTTTCGATGCCTCTAGCAAGGCCTCTCACGGAAAATCCTTAAATGAGATGATGTACGCTGGACCTAAACTTCAGCAAGAACTGGTCGACATTCTACTTCGATGGAGGACACACAGGATTGTTTTTTCTGCAGACATTGAAAAAATGTACCGACAAATCAGAATGAACAACCAAGACCAGGAGTACCAAAGAGTCCTATGGAGATTCGACAAATCACAGCCAATCAGGGAATATAAGCTGTGCACCGTCACTTATGGAACCGCATCAGCTCCCTATCTTGCCATTCGAACCTTGCATCAACTCGCACAGGACGAAAAGGTCTCATTTCCATTAGCTTCAGAAGCAGTGAAGAAAGATTTCTACGTGGACGACGTGCTTTCTGGGGCCGACACTGTGGAAGAAGCGATCCAACAACAAGGTCAGCTCATTTCCTTACTAAAGCGTGGAGGCTTTACTCTACATAAATGGTGCAGTAATGAGTCAGCCATCATTCAAGAACTCCCAGAAGAGTTAAAGGAACAAACATACCTCGAAATAAGTGAAGACGGCGTAAAAAAGTCCTTGGGCATTCACTGGTCTCCATATGAAGATGTTTTCTGTTTTAAGGTAGACGTTAAGCAACAGGAATCCACCAAACGCATCATACTATCCGAAGTTGCCAAAATTTTCGACCCATTGGGATGGTTAGCACCCGTCATCATCACTGCCAAGCTACTCATCCAAGAACTATGGCTCGAAAATATCAAATGGGATGACCCAGTGTCTGAAAATATCCAAGGCAAATGGGAGACGCTCAGGTCTCAACTCAAGGCAGTGGAAGAAATTACCTTACCAAGGTGGTTGTTTATAAAAAGGGAATCTCTAGTAGAGCTGCATGGATTCTGTGACGCCTCCGAAAGAGCTTTCGGGGCCGCGATTTATACCAGAGTCACCACATCATCCGGCCAAGTCAAGGTATCCTTATTAATAGCCAAATCCAAGGTGGCACCAGCCCGAGCCAAGACGACATTACCAAGACTGGAACTCTGCGCAGCAGTACTCCTTTCCAATCTACTTCAAAGGGTAATTGCAGCATTAGACCTTCCTAAGGTGTCTATCTTCGCCTGGACCGACTCCATGGTTACATTAGGATGGATAAAAGGAGACCCGGTACGATGGAAGACGTTCGTCGCGAATCGAGTAGCCGAAATCAACAATCTAATTCCGGCTCAACATTGGAACCACGTCAAATCCGAAGAGAATCCTGCAGACGTCATCTCCCGAGGCACTAGTCCAGAAAAACTAAAGAATCATCTCCTATGGTGGGACGGACCGAGCTGGCTAGTTAACAAGAGTTCATGGCCGTGTCAACCAGACACCGCAACCACCGAGGAAGAAGCAAGAAGTTACACTGTGCATCAAACTACCATTCATCAAGACGAGAACGAAGTCGTTCATCGTTTTTCTTCTCTAACAAGAATGGTACGAGTCATGTCACATTGCCGAAGATTCATCAACAAGTGTAAGCGACTTCCCACTCAATCAGGATGCCTATCAGTGAAGGAAATGGACGACACCATCCTCCTACTCGTTAAGGTCATCCAAGGAAGTGATCCTATTTTGAGGGCAACAGGATCTCAACTCCGGCAGAACAAATATGTGAGTTCCAGTAACAAGCTTGCCAACCTCAATCCCTTCATCGATCAGCATGGAATAATCCGTGTTGGAGGAAGATTAGAAAATTCCACCTTGTCCTTCAATGAAAAACACCCAATCATACTCCCGTACTCCAGTCATATTTCCAAACTAATAATCCAAGAGGCGCATCTACGCACGCTGCACGGTGGCACCCAACTCACTCTCTCATATATCCGAAGAAAATATTGGATCATCAACGCGAAGAAAGCAGTCAGCTCCAGCATCCAGAAGTGTTTCCGATGTCTACGATACAAAGCAGAGGCAGCACAGCAACTGATGGGAAATCTTCCATCAACCAGAGTGAATTCAACTCCTCCATTCTTCCATTCCGGAGTGGACTACGCCGGCCCAATACAGATCCGAACATCCAAGGGAAGAGGGCATTCTTCGCACAAAGGGTACATTGCTGTTTTTGTCTGTCTATCAACCAAGGCAATCCACCTAGAGGCCGTCAGCGACATGACAACCAACAGCTTCCTAGCAGTCTTCAGGAGGTTTACTGCCCGAAGAGGACGCTGTGCACACCTATACAGCGACAACGGAACAAACTTCGTTGGCGCAAGAAAAGTGTTGGACAAGGAAACCCGCCAAACAATTGAAGGCCCAGTTGTCCAAGAAACCTTAGCAACCGGTGGTACCCAATGGCACTTCATCCCTCCAATAGCCCCTCACTTCGGAGGGATATGGGAAGCAGGGGTAAAATCAATGAAGCATCATCTGAAGAGAACTATTGGCCACGCTACTCTCACCTTTGAAGAGTTAACAACTCTTCTCTGCCAAATTGAGGCCTGCCTAAACTCACGTCCTCTATGTCCACAAGGCAACGATATTGAGGACACAACTGCTCTGACGCCAGGCCATTTCCTAATAGGGAGGGAAATCATATCGCCACCAGACCCAATCAACACTCCAATATCTTCAAATCTATCGAATCGTTGGAGGATAATCCAAAAGATCAAGCAAGATTTTTGGAAATCATGGAGCTCGGACTACCTTCATGGATTACAGCAACGAAACAAATGGAAGAAACCATTGGAGAACACTAAAGTTGGAGATTTAGTGTTAATCAAAGAAGATAGTATCAATCCTAGTAAGTGGCCTTTAGCAAGAGTCACTGCAACTCATCCAGCAGCCGATGGATCAGTACGAGTAGTGACGCTCCAGAAATCAGGAGGACATCAGCTAAAACGATCCATAGGCAGCATCATTCCATTACCAGCAACTACCGAGGAATATCGCAGGAACCAGAGGCAGAAGATAAAATTTCAACTAACATTATCCAGACACGATCATCCCCAGCACCAAGGAAATCTGTCGCGTCCAAATGGAAACTGCTGTTACTCATCTTTACCCTTCTTACCACCAATACATTAAGTAAAGCAGAATTTAATATCCAAAAACCAGACAGCGGGTACTATGTAGAACACATTGGACACGGGAAGATTGAGAGAGGAACATTCCGGATCGAAATCCAGTTCGAGAGGGGGAAGATCGAAGAAGACTTCGAAACAGTCACAGACATGGTAGACAAATTCGACAATCTCTGCGACTCTGCAAAAGAACTGTCCGAAGACACATTATGCAAGACACTGGTGCATCATCTTCTGGAACAGAAAAAGCAAATGGAATGGATTAGAGATGGTATGGAAGAAATAATAACAAGACGAGAAAAAAGAGGAGTCCTTGGCACAGTATTAACATCAATTTTTGGAGTCAACGATGAAGTCTATCAAGATATAGACAGGCTAGACAAGAATCAACAGGAACTAATAAAAATGGACAGTCAACAATCCAAATTCTTGCTATCAGCACTTTCCAGGTTTAATGAAACCGAAGAACGAATCGACAAGAAGCTGGAACATTTCCAAGAAAAATTAAACCAAGGAATCCGGGCCATTAACAACATGGACAAATGGTATAAAGCAACCGACTCCAACCGACTAAATATTCACATCATCAGTGTGTACCAAGTCGCCACAAATGTAATTAGTGAACTGTGCAACTACCATATTCACATCTTAAACGTTCACTTTCAGCAAGGTAATCTGTACGAGCTAATAACACCTGCTCAAATTAAACAGATCCTCGCTAATGCAACCAGTAAACTTTCACCAAATTTGGAGATATTACCAACGCCAATTCTAAAGGTTGACATTGGGCATGACGACATCTACATCAACGTCCAAGGGTATTTCATCATAGTGGAAAAAACGGAATACTCCTTAATTAAAGTGACACCAATTCCTCTCCAAATCAGCAATGGATCCTACTGGATGATCGATGTGCCGAAAGGAATCTTCGCTGTGGATTACAACCTACAAATGTACTTCCACGAAACAGATGAAGAATTCAAAGAAGAGCTACAAATTTCTCCCACTACCTATGTTTGCAGTCCAACGGTAGTTAAAGGAATTGAAAACAACCCAAACTGCATCATTGACGATATATATCACCGAGTAGAAACCAGTCAATGTCTCCTACGAAGACATCGCATCCAGTCCATTATTTGGAAACAATTGTACATGGAAAACACCTGGCTATTTGTAGTCAGTAAACCAACCCGCATAGCAATCACTTGTAGTGGAAACAGGGAAGAAGTCACCGTCAACACTACAGGTGTCATTCAAATTTCATCGGATTGCATCATCCAAACTGCGAGGAATACATTAACCCCAAGGCACAACAGAAAATACAAGATCCTGGCTGGATACTCCAAGGCTATCAGTATCAATATTACCAACCCAATCACAACAAACTCATTTTCAGAAATCGCAGAGGAACCTGTACTAACTCAGTCAGACCACTTCGAAGACCTACAAGCATCGCAGTTAGATTTCCAGGAGCATATAAAAAACTTCACCTGGAAAGCCATCCGACATCATTCTCACCTGTCTATTGGGGTCACAGGCAGCCTTTTGGGAACCGCTGCCCTACTAGGAGCTATCTACTACATTCGGCAACGAATAACACGAAGGAAGCCACCACCCGCACAACCCCAGGCAGAAGAATATCCTCTCAAAACGCTCAATCTCGAAGAAACAATATAATTTATCGGTTTGCTTTTTTGTGGCTTAAAATTGGCAATATGTTTAATCTTGTCTTTAACAGATTAACCAGATATAAATTTATAATTATTCATTTAAATTTTACGAAACATTCTAAAAGTTAAAAGCCACCAAAAACGCAATATTGCATTATGCAAGCGCGGCGACCTACTCACAGTCAAGTTTAAACACCTCGCAGTCGCCGCTCAGCATTTTTACACGGCTTCGCGTACACAATTACGCAAGGCCGTGACAAGGTTTAAATGCCTACAATCGCAGCTCAGCATAAAAGACGCTCGAGTTCATGGAGTCCATATCATATCACGGAAGCAAAACCGCTGAGTATTGTTTTGCAAGACTAGTAAATTAACCTACTGAATATAATACATTGCACCTGTTATTAGAAATGAACTTTGTATATTACTATGATCTAAGCAAATTTGTTTGTATATATAGAACAATTATTTTTGTAATAAACCAGTCTGCATTTACTTGTTAGATTCACTTACTGCGTCGCTGTGGGTCCAAGCCTATAAATAATTAAGGGATGTGAGGCTGCATCTCACACAGTGACGAATTATCATCCCGTTAAGTGGCATGACTAAGCTGTCTTAAAGCGGAAACTGCTGTCTCAGTTCTGCGCTTAACATAAGGGATGGAACCAGCAAAATAACGTAACGGACGCCTGATTTCTACAGCCTCCAGGCGAATCTGTTCACCAAGGACAACGCGTAGTGCAGAAATGGAAGAAAGAGTTTTAGATCTAGTTGAGGCAAATCCTGGGACTAGTACGAGAAGGATTGATTTAACGGAGGGAGTGTCTAACTCGATAGTTTGGGAAGTTCTTCACGAACAACTGTTACACCCTTACCATCTTCAAAAGGTTCAAGCATTAAAAGTTGGTGATTATCCACGGCGAATCGAATTCTGCGAGTGGATTTTGCAAAAACGCGCCACTGATCCAGCATTTCTGTCTCACATTTTGTATACAGATGAGGCAGGTTTCACTAGAGACGGATTTATAAATTTTCGAAACACTCATTTGTGGGCAGAAGAAAACCCACACGAAATTATTGAAGCTGGACACCAAGAAAGATTTTCCGTAAACGTATGGATTGGGATACTCGGAGATCAACTAATAGGACCTCATTTTTTTCCGAATAGATTAACAGGACCGATTTATCTATCTTTCTTAGAGAACGGTCTTCCACAGTTACTTGAAGATGTTCCATTGGAAGTCCGAAGAAACATGTGGTTATTACAGGATGGAGCTCCTGCTCATTTCAGTAATGCAGTGCGCCAGTACCTTAATGAAACCTACCCAAAAAGATGGATAGGACGGGCTGGATCAGTCCCTTGGCCGCCAAGATCGCCGGATTTAAATCCTCTGGACTTTTTTTTGTGGCGATGGTTAAAAGCTATTGTTTATGCTACTCCTGTCGAGAATTTAGAAGAGTTGAGACAGCGTATAATAGATGCTTGTCAAACTATACGTGATCAACTAGCGACATTCGCGCGCGTAAGGCAATCGTTGGTGCTACGAGCGCAGAGCTGTATACGCATGAACGGAGGGCATTTCGAACATGTGCTGTGAAAGTTTATAAAAGTAGCATAAAGTTTAAAGAAACATCAAACCGTGTGTTGTTTTTTTATTATGTTAAATTTATATTTATGGTATTTGATATGTGTTCTATGAATAAAATAAAATACAGCTATTGCAAAAACTTTAAGGGTCGGTATCTACGCCAATAACGATTTTCGGATAATACTGCATATGAAGTTTTTTATTATAGTATTAATGCGTGGAACTCACCATCAACGTATGGTATTTTTGTTATCAAGGCTAATCAGATAATAACTGAAAAGAAAAGCCTTAAAACTTTAGATAGAATTTCTAACCAAACGGTTTATGTTACGCATACCAAACAAGAGTACATTAATTTTGAATTTTTGTATTCCCTACAAGATGCCGTATCTAGATCGGAGGTATGTCTTTAGATATAAAAGTTATGACTAAAAAGAAAATATGGTTTTAGGTTAACTGCCAGTTCAAAATACATGTTATCGATTATTTTTCTTTTGTTTGTGAGCATTTCAATAAAGAGCACGTACACCAAGTTTAAAGTAGTCATCTACTCAGTTATAGAAAATAAATAAAACATTTTTTAAAAAAAATTAAACTTTAAGTGTCGGTATCTACGCCAATAACGATTTTCGGACAATACTGCATATGAAGTTTTTTTATTATTTTAATGCGTAGAACTCACCATCAATGTATGGTTCCCTATTATCCGAACACCCTGTATAACTATTTGTAAATAAATACTCTAACATTTTTGAGGGTAGCCATCGCTTAGAATTCCGTTTAGTTCATTGATTTATTTACATAAAACCATAAAAGTACACCCATGAGTTTCATTTCCAGCTACAAGATTGCGGAAACAAGTTATTTCTGGTTTACATAACAATTTATGCCTAATTCTTCTAACTACTGGATTTGTATGAGATTTTGTTTCAATGAAATCTTTGTTCTTTTAAGCACCATTTGCTAAAAATAACGATTGAATCTAGTGGCATTTATTACATCGATTGCTTAATCTTGATTATTTGACTTTGATGAATACTTAAAATGTTATGTTACTTCTCATAAAACCTGAAGTAGCTTCGTTTCTATTTAATAGTAAGGTGGATTTCAAAAATCTTGTTAGTATTAGAATTACATTATTTTCAAATTCAGTGGCTCATAACGTGGCTACTTCTGACCAAAGTGTTATAAACAGATTCAGAGAAGCTAACTTTACACCTCGAGGACCACCCACGTTGACAAGAAACCATAGAGCAGCCCAATTTGCTCGCTACCACAGTAATTGGAAGCTTCAATAATGCAGATGGTTACATGTTCCGTTTAAGTCGCTAATATGGTAGAATAAGTGTACATAGGCTGCAGTTTGCATCAATAGTATCCTGAAAGATCATGGCGTTTCTGCTGCCTATCGAATTAGTCGATTTAATTACAATGCAGGATAGCGCAAAAGCACATACAGTAGGCGTTACCCGAGCTTTCTTACAATAATTGGAGATTGGTATTATTGACTGGCCTCCGTCAAGCACTCTCTTATTTAAACCACGGGCTAGTTAAGAATTGACATGCCCCAAGATGACCTCCGAAAGCTATTGCTGAGCATGCCTAACAGGTGAAAAAAACTGTAAAAGGCTTTACCCAGAACTTCCCTCGTCGACATTGTGAGACTAAATAATTTTAAAAATCAAATCAAGTTAGGAGTAAAAATATCTTCAGGTTTCTAATAAATTAAATAAATTTTCAAATAAAAAAAGACCTTACCGGTGGTCGAATTCGAACGGCAGGCGGACCGCGTGTGCAGCCCCAACGTTTAGTGGGATATCGTAAGTGACTGGGCAATTTCTACCTGCGCCACGGAAGACCGACCTCTCGAATTTCTAAGTCGCAGCTATATGTATTTAGTAACGCGCTAATTTGTGCCTCGTTTTTATATTGTAAAAAATTTATTCTGTATCCTTTGGCTTCCATTTTTGGTATGAATAAAACCTGCACTATATACAAATTATTACTTGTATCTATTACTAAGTTGAATAAAAATAAAACAAAATTGTATTTGTTTACGGTGCTCACCCTGTATATATTTGTCTGACATTTTCCCGGTTTCTTTCCAGGTATACGAGTATATATAATGTGTATGCAAAATATAATCTTCCTCCGACAAATATTTTTTGAGTTATACCGCCAAAAGACAGACAGACAGGCGGAATTGAGAAAACCTGTTTTTCGTCATCTAGGAACCCTGAAACGTGAAGATCTGAAGAAATCTCGGAAGGTAATTTTTTCGTGATTACAATATTTCCTTCGTCTTTCAGACGAGGGCAGTAAAAATGTCAGCACAAAACACGTGTACAAGCTATCGATTTGTCTAGTTTTGTTGTTGTTTCGTTTTGCAGAAGAATATTTCCAGCTGTTATAATATTTTCGTAACACTGTACCATTATTGGTACCATAATACGCAACGAAAACCCCATAACAGTAGTTCAAGCAGTAGGCACTGCAGTTGGTTATCAAATAGATCCACGTATGATCGATGCATGCATGTCACAAACTTGGCTCCAGGAAGCAACAGTCGTTCAAACCCCCCGGATTAATTGTAAAAATCGTAAGACGTATCGCTAATGAAGAATTTTTGCGGTTAAAACGGGTGAAACGTGATCTGAGATTAAAGCATATTCCGGAAAATTAACTACAAAAACCCAGAAGATATAAATGAACCCGTATTCATCAATGATTTATTAACTAAACAAAATAAGCAATTATTTAGTAAAGCCAGAGAATATAAAAAAAGTAATAACATCAAGTTTTTATGGACGAAAAATGGAAAAATATTCATGCGAGTTAAAGAAGAGAGTAAAATATTTAAAATAAATTCCATAAACGACTTTAAAGATGTCCACTAGTATAAGAGAATTACGTATATGCTATCAGAACGCAGGTGGCATTAGAACAAAAACAAATGTACTATTTAATAATGCTCTCTCGGAAAACTATGATGTGATTATAATTATGGAATCATGGTTGAAGTCTAACATTTTAGATAGTGAAATCTTAGACAATAGATATACTATCTTTAGAAATAATAGGAATTATTTTGCTACAGGGACAAGGTTAGGAGGGGGAGTACTTATAGCTTTAAAAAGCAATATTTATGGTGAACGCGTAACTGACTTAGAAGATATACGGATAGTGATAAATAACGGAAATAGTAAATTATTTATAGGTGCAATCTATATACCCCCCTCTTCGCCCTGCCACTGTTACAATGTATTTTTTGAAAATTTATACGATAAGTTTCAAATTATCACTGGTGGAATGGTCCTCCTTGCAGATTTTAATTTACCCAACCTGAATCCTGATCTATCGAATGCATGTACTGCCCTGGAAAATGACATGGTAAATTTTGTTAATTTTTTTTTGCCTGACTCAATTTAATAAGGTACGTAATAGTAACAGACGCACTCTCGATCTCGTTTTAGCATCCATAAATATGACAGTAACTGGCTGTGAGTCTCCTTTTTTTAGCAAAATGGTCATCATCCTTCTCTTGAAATTTATTTCAATTCTGAAGTTACGTTACGTGATGATTTTGCTGGTGAACAATATAATTTCCAAAAAGCAAATTTTTTATCAACTATACTTGAATCTTCGGGATACAAATTGGAACAGTTTAAATTCATATAAAGATGTAAATGCGATGGTGGAGGAATATTATAGATTATTTTATATTGCATTAGACAATTCGGTTCCTAAGTCTAAGCCTGTAAAAAAGAAATATCCGCCATGGTTTAATAAAGATATTGTCAAAAAGATACAAATCAAATCTCGGTATCACAAGTTATGGAAAAGGTTTCGTCAGCAAAGTTATCATTTAAACTTTATAAAATTCAGGAGTCAAATTAAACGAGATATTGATATTGCCTATCGTAACTATCTATATAAAATTGAACAAAATATAAATAGTGATCCATCTGCTTTTTGGTCTTTTCTAAAAAACAAAAAAGTAGGTAACGCGTTAAATGTTCCTTTGCTAAAATACAATGGAAATTTTGCTAAAAACATCGACAGAATCGGCTGAAGCATTTGGAGAAAATTTTAGATCGGCAAAGACGCAACCTAATCTAGATTTTCCATTATCGGAAGAGTCAGTGGGTTCGTTGGATACATTGAGCATTGATACAATCCCTTTAGAAGAAATTTATACGGCTATTAAGAGGCTAAAACCTAAGAGGTCGGTTGGTGTAGAGCAAATACCTGCATTTATAATAAAAGCATGTTCAGATAGTTTAGCTTATCCGTTACTAATAATGTTTAATTTAATAATAAACACATGCCATTATCCTAATTTATGGAAATAACTAAAGTGTGTCCTATATTTAAAACAGGTGACAAATCAGATATTAAGAACTATAGGCCAGTTTCTTTGATTTGTTCATGTTCCAAAGTATTTGAGATTATATTACATAACAGAATTTTTGAACATGTAAAATCAGAGATAACACCACAACAACATGGATTTACACCAAACAGATCTACGGAAACTAATTTATTACTATTCACTCAAAACGTATCAGAAGGTATGAACGAGAATATTCAAACTGATGTCATATACACCGATTTCGCCAAAGCGTTTGACAAAGTATCTCACGCTTTTGTTATTTAAAAAAACGCAAACATTTGGATTCTCCTTAAAACTTATTCAACTGTTCAGGTCTTATTTAAGTAATAGGAATCAATATGTGGTATTTGGTAATTCTAAATCTGAAGAGTATGTTGTAAACTCTGTGTGCCGCAAGGTGCAAATTTAGGCCCCTTGCTATTTTTAATTTTCATAAACGATTTGCCAAAATGTATTATTCATTCTGAATGCTTAGTGTTCTCAGACGACCTTAAACTGTGAAAGTCAATCAAATCAACAGATGATTGTGAGGAATTAAATGATGATTTGAGCAGATTAGTACAATGGACATTTGAAAACGAATTGCCTCTAAATATCAGTAAATGCTTTGTTTTAACGTATACTAGGAGACTCCAACCAATTATTTTTAACTATGTAATGAACGGTGTAAACCTAAATAGAATGCATGAGACCGTGGATTTAGGAATACTGTTCGACAATAAAATGAGTTTTCAAAAACTTATCCCCACAATGAAAAATAAAGCTAGCAGAATGTTAGGTTTTATAATGCGAAACTCGAAGGGATTTCGTAACATTAACACTTTAATAACACTTTATAATTGCTACATTCGTTCTATCATGGAATATGCTTCTTTAGTGTGGACACCGTCATATGCTTGCTACATAGACGAAATCGAGAGTATCCAAAAACGGTTGTTAAAAATTCTAAGTTTTAGAATAACTTATTTTATCCTTTATTGACATCTTACACCACATTATTAAGTCGGTATAATATATTGTCTCTAAAAAAAAGAAGATTTGTTAAATCGGTAACTTTTATCAAAAAAATCATTGACATGAAAATAGATGGCAATTTAGATTTTATTGAAATGTTTAGCTTTGTTGTGCCTAGAGCTGGCAGCAGAAATAATACATTATTTTATCTGCCATTTTCCAGAAACAATATTTTGATGCATTCGCCATTACATAAATTAGTGCGGCATTCCAACGCAGTATATGAACATATTGATTTGTTTTCGTCTAGTTTAAAAAGCTATTACAACAAATGTTTAAAAATTATTAAGGATGGCCATTTAAAACAATTATTTAGAAGTTAGTTTTTATGACTGACTGGTTTTATTTATTTCCTTTTAATTATTTGTTCATTACATTGATGTTTAGTTTAACAATAATTTTGTTTTAGTTTTATTTTTTTAATTTCTAGATATGTTTTTGTTTATGCATTATTTGTTATTAGTTTTATTTATAATATTATGTTTTTTAGTTTTAATTTCTTCTATGTAATTGGGTGTATACCTGTTGAGAAGAAGAATTAAATAAATAAAGAAATAACTAACCTAACCTTGAATTGGACATAGACTTATAGTTCCACCAACTTATTATTCATACGTTGTATAACCAACCTTAAACGAGCTATACCAGTTTTCTATGCAACCCATGGTGCTTTCTTTTCCAAAGCACATACTCTGCATCACGTTAGCAGTTAAATTATGCATCAATTTTATAACAAATTCTAGCTACTATAAGCTTTATTTTAATGCCATCCAGGTACAAAGAAATTAATCAATTAAATATTAGAAAGGAAGGAAGCAATTTTGAGGTTAGATTTTCGATTTTTTATACTTAATTATTCTTTTTTACTTAGTGATCTTTTAAGTGATAATCGACAACTGTTTTTCTTGTTTTGCCAAATTTTCTTAATAAACTCTCAAACATTCGTTGGTGCGACTTCGAGGTAAGGTACACGGTAAATTCCGACTAAAATGCAAAATTGAGGCATTCTCTGTTTTTAAAAGATACATACAACGTTTGTGTGGTACGATGAGGAAAATTTTATATCGAGCAGACATTGCCAGTGCATTTTAGTGGCTTCGTAGCTTATTAGGTTATTTGCAGTATTTGGATTGTGTTTTATATTCTCATAGACCAACAAAAAGTTACACAAACAATACAATGACAAATGATGTCATTCCATCTATTAAATTTGCGTTCTCACTTACCAAATCAAAGAAAAATCAACCTTTGCTTCAACTGTTCAAAAATACTACATTTCATGTTTGTAACTGCTTGCAAACCTTTCATCCCGCCGGAACCACCCATCGCAGAAACTTACCAAAAAACTTGATCATCTCAATTTTTAAAGCAGAACACAAAACACCTAATAGTTTTATACAATTTTGAAAACAAAAACCAGTAATATATACTCGTTCCTTGTAATTTAATGTAGCATGTACATTTTTTGCAATAATCTCATTAAACTCAGACGTAAGGAATTTATATACAAGAAAATGAAACTCCAGTATAACAATATTTAGCCGGGACCTCCTAGTTATACAAATATACTAGATTGATGTTAGACCTCTAAAGTCACACATAATTAAAAACTATGTCACTCACTACTGTATTGCTGGTAGCACTATCAAGCAAATTTGGGTTTTGTAGATTAAGTTTTGCGTTATTCTATGTCAAATAATAAAGAAACCCTAACCTAATCACCTCGAGTTTGACATAGACTGACAATACACATCAGTACTGCCAAACGTAAAACAGAAATCAAACGCGACTCTGTTAAAAATGTATTTGATGTCTCGGTACCTTGTTTACTCCCAATTAATTTGTCACTTTGACTTTTCACAGCTGTAAATACAAAATGTGCATTTTTTTTTTGTGTTGTATAAATTTTTGTATAGCACGTGCGTGTTAATTGTCACTCGACAAAAGGCTCAACTTTCCTCTCGTGGATTATTTGTAATGTAACACACTTGTACCATAAATAAGTATTTCTCCTAATTTGAACAATTTTTATTTTGTAGGTCGAAATGCTGTTATTTACAAATTTTATAGACTTGAATAAGCTACTATATTTATACGAGCAAGCTTGTCCGCCATTTTGAGTTGCTGAAAGTGGCGGCAAATTCAAATTCTAGTTACTTTACAAATAGCATACTGTAAGTCGGAAAAACAACGATCATGTCATTTAATTTTATCCGTCTTAAAAAAGATTGGTTTTTAAACAAATAAAAAGAAAGCAGAAAAAATCGAAACGAAAACATTGTTAACTAACACGCACGTGGTTCAAACTAGCGAACTTTAATAGTATCTTAGTTCAAACAACAGTGACGAGTAACAGAACTCAATAGAACTGACAGATACAGTTGACAGCACAGAACAACACCTACACACTGTATATAGATTTAAATAACCACACTTGAGTGAAGACTGTAATTATAATGAGCATCGTAATAGAATGCACCAAGATTTAAATCAGCATGCAGTGTTCGTCTGGATCGAGCAGTACGTACTCCAACGGTTTCTAGTCTTGCTTGGTTGACAGCACAAAACAATAGTTGACAGACGACAGAACGCACGGTTACCGGTCAGCGCAGCCAACCTTGGCGCTAAAATTCCTGTGACACAAAATCTAGTGGGATAAGCTTGCCTGGTTAATAAATCACTCTAGACTTGAACGATGTACGTACTAGAAATAAATAGAATTCGTTATGGTAATTATTTACTTTAACTTGAAACGCTTAAATTGCAACTTTTGGAAGCGGTTTCGCGCTATCCCTATGGTTTACGGCCTGCTGAACTCGAATCTGTTGTCGGAAAAGGCGAAAAATGTATATTTTCAACAAGTAAATACCAAACTAAAATGTACCTCAACTAACACAATTGACACTTCCAGCGATAGCTACGTTGCCAACTGTCGTTAAAATACCCTAAACGGTGTGGCGCAGCCCCAACGAGTATAAAAGTATAGAGGCCTCTAGTGAATACTTTGGCTAAAATGCAGTATCGTAGACCACTTCTGTCTCATGCCCAAGAGCTATTTTAGGTTAGCTGCAGTTTAAGATTTGTGTGTACTTAGTACCCACTAAAAGGTTGTGATCTACTATACTGGAGTTTTCCCTCATTCTATCTATTTATTCTAAATCAATGGGTGCCGCCCCTGGTGTTTTTAGAGCTTTAGTAACATATTCGAGCTACAGTCTGCGTTGCATGGGCACCGAAATAAAATGACGTGTTTGTGTCATTTCGCCGGTGATTTTTGTGTTTTTCGGAATTTCCGATGGATTTTTGTAAGTTTTGTATTTAAAAACGCCTTTCCGCCGACTTCTCTGTACTTACTTTTTGTTCTGGATGACCTTTTTCTAAGGATAAAAAAACCGGATTTTCGCTTTTCATGCTAAAGTAAACTGTTAGCTTAATTGTTGAGTAGGCAGTGAAAGAAGTTCATAATTTATGAACACAACTCTCTTTACTTAAAAATTTATTGTCAGTTTTGATAATTAAGTATAAATATAGTTTCATTTATACATTAATAACTACTTTCAGTGCCTACTCGATAGCGAACGTTTTGAGACACACGCTATGCACCTTTCTAAACGTATTGCACACATTTAATATTTTAATAGTACAGCAAAATAGCTAAGTAAATCATAGTTTTAAAAATCTAATTTATTTACATCATCTCAAAATATTTAGCAGAATCTTCTCAGAAAATAACTTAATATTCCGTAATGCAGCATATTAGAGTGAAACTTAGTTCAGGGACACGCAGTATGAATAAGTTTGTTTGTTACCAAAACTTTAGAAATAATTCATAACTAGGTTTAATGATGGCTTGGTATATTTCTAGCAATAAATATGGTACCACATTATAATTACAAACTCGCATAAAACAACTTGGACAGTCCCCACGAGCAACACCAGGGCGATAGATCCAAGAAAAAACTCGGACGAACTTCAGGATATTCCCTCGTGGATGTGTCGCAGCGGAGATTACAAATCTTACTACATTATTTCTTAATATATTAGGATGTTTGCCAAACTGTGATCGGTTTGCCTCAGATATCTTTTAGAAACAATGTTTTTGGATTGTTTTCAGTCTGATGTTAATTTTGTATGTAGCAGATAGAAAAAACTTGCCAAAACAAAACTATTGCTTACACCATACCGGGAGATCAACAAAGATTAACCGAAAAAAACTTACTTTCGTGCAAAGGTTATCAATATCTACGTAAAGTTAACTGTTTATCAGCTGTCAGTTTCAGCTTATTTATATTTTGTATATGTTGGTATATCTCACCTTTGTTCATATACATTATATTAAGTAGGGATGTGGGAGAGCAGTTACGCTAGATCTATTAATCCCAGAAACACTAGTGTCGAAAGGGCAACCAGCAAATACGTGATTTTCAAGATGAAGGAAATATTCGCACTTTTTCGAATACCCGGGATTCTAGAAACAGAGAGAGGCTTCCAATTCACCAGCCAGGTGCTAAGACAATTCGCCATTTTCTACAATTTTAAACATGTAACGAGCAGCTTTTGTCATCCACAGTTAAACGGTATGTCAAAACGGGCGGTTCAACTGATTAAAAACGTTTTGAAGAAAAGCGAAGGTATCTGTTGCTAATGGATAGACCTCTTAAGGAAATATTACTTCCATGGAGTAGAACTTAAGACAGGTCCATATTGAAACAAAGCAAAAAAACAAAAGCAGTATTAGCATAAAATGCATGGTGCAAAAAAAACTATTAGATAAAAATAACTGATATAGATAAAAGACCTGAGATGAAAAAGAACAGTGTTGAGACCAACAGAAAAGCCAGGATTCTACAGAGTTGAAATGGTGAAGAGGGAAATAAGAAGAAATAAAAGAGATTTCTAACCGCTGTGTTTCGTTTCTCGTCCAATTTAGCGAAAAAGTAGTTATTATGAAACTTGAAGAGCTTGAAAATATCTATAACCTGATCTATCATAAATTGAAATTCGACTAGAATTACCACTTGTAGAGTAGACCAAAGTCGTCAAGTTGGAGCGTAATTTTAATTTGATATATCGCACTATTACATAAATTACATAATAACGCTGGAAGAAAAAAATATCGAGGAAAGGGAACACAACCACAAAGATATATGAAGAAATTGAACAATAAGAAGAAGATGAATCACATCCCGAGAAAAATGAACCAGGGCCATCGAAACGCAGAAGAAAACAATAGCTATTTGTGCAACAAGTGCTAAAAGTGGACGTTTATATACACGAGACATGAAAATTATGATACGAAGCCAAAGGCTGAGTTTTATAATATGTCTCGTCCATAAACACTTTTAGCACGAGTTTGCCACAATATTTTTTCTACGGCCTTAAGTTTACTGTTATTAATTCATAAATGTTGATTTAACAAAGGTTTGCATTTATGACAGTTATCATTTATGTCATAGTAAAGAGATGGCCTTGACGGCACAGCTGACTGTTTCTGCAGCCGGTAGCTGTCAAAGTTAGTTATCAAAGGTAATTATAAAATAGTACACTTTTGACTTTATTCATTACATAATGCTTTAATTATTTAAAAAACACTTTAACTCTCATGAAAGAAGTAACTAGAATAACTTTATAACCTCATTTCCAGTTCAAAATTCTAAATGCAACACCAGCTGTTTACTTTTAGCACATGGGCTAAAAGTAAACAGCTGATTTCACTTTTAACACGCTGATTTATAAAACGTCACTTTTAGTGAAACAAGCTAGTGCTAAAAGCCCTACTTTTAGTTGTGGTCGTAATAAAAATTAACAACTCTGATAAGTACGTAATTAATTAATCTGCAAGTCGTAATTTTGGTCAATTTCAATCTAAACTGGTAAAGTTGCGTGTATTTTCATATAGCGTTAACGTTAACCTAAAGATCCTCCCAGCTCTCCAAGGAATAGTTCAACCCAACCACGTCGTAGTGAAACAACTAAGCTAAAAACCGAAACGTTATTGGGATGAAGTAGTGGGTGAAAACATGGGCACTTAAAAGTACGTGTTAATGGAGAATATGCGTTAAGTATATATTTCAAAGAAAAAGAAATATAAGGTGAGCTCATAATTTTTAGGGAGTTTTTGCATAACGTTCCGTTGAAATAACGGCCCGTTAAAGCCTATGTTACCTAGCGACGTCAACGACACTGCCAATCCAAATCGAATGTTTCGATTTTAACGTAACGTTATTTTAACGTAACGTTGTGCAAAAACTCCCCATTATGTCATTGTGAATTCACCACTATTTAATGAACGCGAGATAATTTCATGTATTAAAACTGGCGTGAATAAAGTAGTGAATGACCGACGTTACAAAAATTATCTACAACTTGACCTGATCTTCGAACCACGAGAGCATCTTATAAACTCTTTAAATTCTAGCAGCTTAACCACCCATAATGTATACTACTTTCTCATGTAGGTAGGCTGGATTAACATTCATACTTTAAAGTACAACTGAAATTTTGATTAACGGAACTGTAAGTATTTTTGCTGACGAGCGTGCAGTATTTATGCATTAAGGGAGATATGAATATGTTTTTTCCCTGAGGTTGAGATGTGTTACAGACCGAGAGCCTCTGGTCAACCGAAGGTAAAGAACATGAATATCTCCCGTTGTGCATACAATATTTTATCTACTAGCATATTCGTACAAATAGTATGAAATTTCAAAATGTCATAATGACATTTAAAATTAGAATATGTAAGTAACATCAAGGATTGCTTCATTGTATGGTTGCTAAGACGTTAAGTGTAGTTGCATTGTTACCATGAGTTTGAGGGAGAAATAATTTTACAAGTCCCTTGGGAGTTATGAGTAGCTTTTCATATTTTGTTTCTATGACGAAAATGTACAATATCATGTTGCTAGTAGATAATAGTTATTTTCATAACGTTTGTCGGAAGTAGCAAATATCGTGCGAGTGTTGATTAGACAAACGAGGGCGTAGCGTAGCGAAGCCCGAGTGGATCTAAAACACGAGCAAAGATATTTGCACTTTCGAACGAGTTGTGAACACTATTTTTCAGATAATCTCTGAAACTTCTTTGTGGCGTGAATTCATAATTCATATTCTTATATGGGTATTTCGCCATATAAGAATATGAATTATTTTTCAGACTACCGAAAGAAATAATACGAATAGGAAAAACTTTATTTTTTACTTATTATAAAAGTTGATTGTAATTTTATTTTCAGAACAATTTGTGAAAGTAATAGGATGTTGTAACGATTGAAAGGTCTGTTCCGATGGATACGTGCTTTCCACTGTTCTTTCCGGTCTTACATAATGTTCATAATGTTTTTCATTTGCTGTTGAAGTTTCAGCCACTGCAGGTAGCTCAGAGTCTTCATTTAAGGAGTTAACGATGGTGTTTGCCACTTTTAATTTGTTAGATACAGATTCGTCAATGTAGCCTTCTGCTACACTCGTGGATTTCCACCCTCCATGCCATTTTAGCGTGATAATATCGCCACCAGCATTCACTAACATGGTGGCAGATGAGCGCCGAAAACAATGACCAGTATATAATTGCGGTTCTTTTAGGCCTAGGAAGATTGCAATTTAATTAGGCACACTGCCGATTTTATTAATTCCTACTGGCTGTCTTGTGCACTTTTGATTTTGATAATTTAGGAAAAAACGGCGTTCATCTGTGCCCGGCGGACGAAGAGCAGCATATTTTTTGTAAATGTCATAAAATTTACCAGTCATCGTAAAAACACTTTCTGTTTTTGTCTTTGTGTGGCGTAGTGTGATGAGGACGGCAGAGTTAAGATCTTCTATGTCATCTATTTTTATTTGCGCTATTTCATGTTTTCGGCAGGCGCCACTGATTCTAACTGCTAAAACCGTCTGAAAAAGAAATAAAACCACTGGCACTAGTTAATTGTTCGGTTTTAGAAATGATTTGTTTGAAACTTACTTTCGACAATAAATATTTTTGATCTGGCGCTTCCTTTAGGAATCTCTGTATTTCTTGTGTTGTGAAAGTTTTTGATTTTCTGGGTTTATATCCATCCGATTTGCGCTTTAAAAAGGCTCTTAATTTGGGATATTGGGCGATGTCCACATCTTCGTGAATACTCAGTGTGGATTTTAACATTGAATACTGTCCACAGAGTATTGGGTGCAGCCTTTTCACTGAGTTCGCCAAAGTATGCTAACAAGATAGTTTCCGAAAATGGAACAAATTGAGAATTGATATCTGATATCCGGCGTCGGCGCGTGCCCTGGATACCAAAATCTTCACAATCACTATTAATGTCAATTTCCATTTCCCAAACACACACACTACCTTTTTATGGAAACTGAACACTTGAAATAACTAGTTTTCTTACTAAAACACAAAAAATCACGTAAATACTTCAACGCCATATTAAGCTTTTATACGTGGCTATATAAACAAACAATAAGAGCGTCCCGAGCAAGTATTGTTTTTGTTCCAGAGTACTTGATCGGCTATTATTTTATCTGTTTTTTTTTTTTGGCAACCGACAAAATACTATGCGATATGACCTGTGCAATATGGCCTGTGCGCTATAACCGTGCAGTATAAAATATGCGTAATTGTCTTCTTACTGAAGTAGGTTGCTATTGTGATATGATCAACTTTCTTATCAGGTAATCTGAAAAGTAATATTTCCGTATGAGATTTACAGAAAGTGATTGCATCTTGCTTTTATTTAATTGTCATAGCAACAACCTAATGTCTTAATAGCAAATCATAATCTGTACCCCTAGGAGTATTTTACTGCCGTTATTAATTTGTCAAATTAAACGTCAAAATACAAAATCATTTCATACAATTTTTGCAAAAAGATATGGTCGTAGGACAACTTTTTTACAACTAGCTCGGGAAAGTGTGTAACGCGTTCGTAAACATATCACAACTGTCTGAAGTCTTCCAATATTGAACTGCAGTAAGTAATTCAGAGAACGTAATTTGTTAATTGAGATGATCAGGTTAATATGTTTATCTACTCCTACTGCACAATGGCCATGAATTATGATTCATAATTCACGGCTTGCAGCCAATCATAAAATTCTATTTTCATTATTCAATAGTTTGCAAATTGCAACCAATCAGAAAATTCTATTTTCATTATTCAATAGATTGTAGCCAATCACAAAATTCCTTCTTATTATTAAATGACTTTTGAAGTTAACAGCTGTCACAAATGTCATAATTCTGAAATATGAACACAAGGCTCCTATTGCATAGGAGTAGATAAAATATCGTATTATATTCGCGATTATGGCCATTATTCACTCAGATGACTTGCGCCACAAGCCTTCGGCCATCTTCGTGAACAATGGCTGTCATAATCGCTCATATAATAATATACTATTAGTAGTTACTAAAAGGTTGGAAGCTTGTTGATAGGATATTTAAAATAGTTTATGTAAGCGAAAAGGCCTTATTAGCAATTGTAACCTAAGCTAATTTACATATAAGTGAACACCGCGAATGTTAAAACTATATTAATAGCTATTTGTGCAACAAGTGCTAAAAGTGGACGTTTATGCACGATACATGAAAATTATGAAACGAAGCCGAAGGCGGAGTTTCATAACATGTCTCGTGCATAAACACTTTTAGCACAAGTTAACACACGATATTTTTTCTACGGCCTTAAATTTACTGTTATTAATCCATAAATGTCGATTTAACAACGGTTTGCATTTATAGCAGTTATAATTTATGTCATAATAAAGAGATGGCCTTGACGCGTAGGTGAATTTTTCTGCAGCCAGTAGCTGTCAAAGGTAATTATAATAGTACACATCTGACTTTATTTATTACATAATGCTTTAATTATTTAAAACACACTTTACCTCTAATGAAAGAAGTAACTAGAATAACTTTATAACATCACTTCCAGTTCAAAATTCCAAATTCCACACCAGCTGTTTACTTTTAGCACATGTGCTAAAAGTAAACAGCTGATTTCACTTTTAACACGCTGATTTATAAAATGTGACTTTTAGTGAAAAAAGCTAGCGCTAAAAGGCCTACTTTTAGTAGTGGTCGTAGAAAAAATTAATTACGTATATACAAATTCTTTATTTATACATTATTTCAAGTTTAATGTCTAAGAGTAAATCTCTATTTTGTGGTTTTTGTTAATTCAGGGTGATCCACTAGACTGGTCTTTATTGCAAGTGCTGCTTATACGTAAACTACTATATTTACAATTACGAGGAACCAAAATATTGCAGCTCGACCTAATAATTGAGTAAGAAATACTACGTTTAGATTAAAATGTGTAGCAGCAGTTACAAATTCTAAACTAAGCCTAAATTACGTAGGGTTAAACGTAGTTTAAACATTTACATCCCGAACAGATTATTAAAATAGCTATTTAAATGTCACCTTCATACTCTTATAAGTTTTCTTTGATATTGGATTTTATATTTTCAGATACATCTGATAAATTGTCATATATCTAATTTTCTTCTTGTTTCGTGCATAGGGAGGAAAGCTTTTGTTTTACAAAATGTTTACAGTTTTAACATATTATACCATTTCAATGTCATTTGAAAATACCTTCTGCGAGTATTATTTTCTTTGGCTATTCGGCCGTATCTACATTTTCGCAGATCTCTACAAAACGCTATCGCGTTTTTTAATGCAGTGACTCTTGAAAAGATGAAATTCTCCGCAAATCTCTTCGCATCTAACTTCTGGAGACAAACAGGCCCTTTGGGCCAATATAGCATTAAGGCGCGAAAAATCTACGGTTCATCTCGCAATTAACAGACATAAAATTCAAATGCGATTTGGTTGGCACCAAATATTAAAAGCGCATGAGCTTTTTCCAACAAGGACACGGTCATAGGGCGACTATCACTACGAGAAGGACGAGAGGTGAGCTGTACGTCAGCGAACGCAATGAGCTTTCGAAACAGAACCCAACTTGCGGGCTCACCAGTACGCTCGAAGCATTCGGAGCAGATAGTTTGGAACTTTTAGGTAGCAACCGTTCTGAACATCGCTGTAAATAATGTGGGTGAAGTCCGTAAAACTATTTCTATCTGAAATTTGACGGCGCCAAGGAAACATTTAAGTAATACAAAGTGCGAACTGGAATAAACTTTTTTGGAGCCCAATAAGTCCATAAAACGCACGAAATTTATTAGATACTAAGTAAATGTCTTGGTATTGATTGTTTAAAAAGAATTATAATAATTGTTGCTTCGGTAGTATAATAAACTTTATCCAAGTAAATTAATTGTGAAAAGGGAAATCGCCAGAAAAATCTTCACATGAAGTAATACGAGGTAGGAGGTTAATACTATCCCTAACTCTAGAGTAGAAAGTAACAGTTTGCTAAATACGGGTATAACGACTGTATAGCGATTTGAGACTAGTAAGACAATTCTCTAATTGACACAGACATTTATCCGTGCCGCTTCAGCAAGTTAAAGCTAACTGGTTAAATACAATAAAATAAAGCTGGTTAAACAGTTTGACTACTTTATAATTAAGATACATTACTTCATTTAACACAACCATCCATAGGAATTAATTGAACTGACTGTTACATTATAACGTATTCTTGTTATATATTGTTTAAGCCGTCCATCAGTTTAAATAAACAACTTCGTATAATATATTAGTTGTCTACAGAGCTTTTAGGTCAACAGCGTTATTAGAATGAGTGACACAGTTCCACAGTTCCCTTTAACACATGAGATTTATAAGCAAATGGTGAACATATGGAAATTCGGCCTAACTTCCACTGAACAGCTTATATGTGATAAGATTTTCGTTCTAAACTTTTCAAATATATCGGATATTGTATTTTCCATATCTGATACCGTAAATGTATTCAAAGGAAATTGCAACAAATCCGATGCAGCAATCCTTTTTTAAATAAAAAGTTGTTGGATTTTATGTAACACTGTTGCGACGGATAATCTTGATATATGAAGGCTTCTACTTTTGTCGACAGAATTCAAACCTTTTGCATTTATATGAATATAATATTATTACATGTGGTGCTCTAAAGGATGAATTTCGATATCTGCAATGGTAAATTTTTAGAATAGATTTGAAACATCCATAATTTTAAAGTATCTGCTTTGAAACGATGCCGTGGTTTTCCAAAGTGTTATTAAATGTTTTATTTTTGAAATTTTAATCTACCAAAATTTCTGTTTAGTTTTAAAATGTTACTTCTGTATTCTTACTTTAACAAAAATAAAAGCAAAACTATACAGCTTGTCTTATCGTAAAAACGAAGTGTTTGCATAGATGTGTATCAATAAATAGTAGACATTTTATTACATATAGCTATAATGTCAAATTTGAAGTGTGAAATAGAACTACTTGGCGTAGCAGCTATAAAATTAGTTATTAATTCTTCTATAATTTTTGTCATAAATTTTAGGTAAAGTACATATTATAATTACTGACCTGTATTATAGTTGTAATAGATTTACATTAATTGTAGACAACTAAAACTAGCTTAATGAAATATCTCCACTTTCTAGAGAAATGCGGGTTATTCTTTTAATATCTAGTACGTAAGACACTAGCATTTTCATAAAAAATGTCAATTTAAAGCAATTTTTATGCTTCTTATAGAACCCTATATACCATTTTAAAAATGTTTAATGTTTTAAAATAAACTCGAGTCCCAGTAACATAAATATTAAATAATGTAAACCTGCTACTAACTTGCACAGTGTTTTTATTGTATATGCTGTGTAATGTAAACATATTTGGTCTGCTAACATAAACAAATCAAATAATTAAGTAGAGTTTTGGAGATGCTTTCCCTGACGTCACAACCGAACATATATGAAGTAAGATTAAAATAGTACTACTGCACAATGTGACGAAATAAGGTTTCAATTTCTATTAAAGAGTTTAATATCAAAATTTCCTAATATTTTGCGATGCTATACTTTATGATTATTGTAAACAGGGGTATCAACTACATTATTCCAAGACCAGCTGCTATAATAATAATAACAATAAACCACTAGTAAACAAATAAAAGCTTATTACACTTGCTACATGACTCAAATCAGTGTGAATGCCGGGTTTAAAGTTTAATTGCTTCGCAATTAAAAACAAACGTATTAATTCTGTTTCTCTCATACTAAGTAATGTTTTCACGAATTGCCTATTTTGCTTTCTATAAGCAAGGAGCAAACAGAGATTTATGTCGTTTCCGTGACGTGATTGCTCCACACGCACATGGCGTAAGAGAAGTTATATCTGAGACAAAATGAACTTGCATATCTGATGTGATAACAAGGTTGGTCACAAGCAAAACGACAAAACATCTCAGATTACATACACTTTTGTAGCAAATGACTATTTTATTCTGTATTAACACGAATGTAATTCTTGGTACTTAAAAATGTCCTTTTAAAAGAAGATATTTCTCCTAAATTGTAAATTAAAGGAATTGAGAGAGCTAGTAATAAAAACAATCTCAGATTTCATTGAGCAGTGGTTTTTAGTAAAATAAAATAAATATATTTTATTTGATATCGGCATTAAAGTACCTCGAAATCGTCATTAAAATACGAGAAATCGGCCTCGGCAACTAAATCCACATTCGTGATAAAAAGCTAAACTTCAGTGCCTTGGTATACAAACTATTATTCCTTTATTTTTACATTAACGTTGCTTCAATCGAAAACCATTGATGGCTTTCACAAATATAAAAATACATAAAATGAAAACGTCTTGGTTTATTTTGAACACACTATTCAGCATTTAGTGAAATTTATTTTTAACTAGTAGTAGATTCACATACCTATATTTGCTATACCAATTGATAATAACACGCTGATGCAGCATAATCCTACCAAGAAAAAAATTATTTAGAAAAGAATATGTTAAAGTACGATGAGTGCCGAAATCAGTATTATATTTTCATTAGTTTTGGTTCTAATTGCTTACGGTTTAGCAATTAGAACCAAAACTAGTTTTGCTTTAAAAAATCTAGGAATCGCAATAATACGTTGCTTAATATTTTTCTGACAGGCCATATATTCTTACTGATATGCAAGTTACCATGCCACACAACATATAAAAGTCTACAAACAGGAAGTGTGCGAGTTCCATTTCTTTTAACAAGTTTTCTAACAAAAACACAATGCTGTGATAAGCTTACTACGTGTTACTGCATTTTCAGAATCTCTTAAATTTAATTTTGCCACGTACGAATTTAGCTGCATTTCATAAAACTCATTTTAACGACTTTTGGCATTTGTTAAAATGTATCCTAAAGTTTGCATAATTAGATGATAGTTTTAAATTAAACAATTCTGAAATATTATTTATTGTGAAAAGTTATTTACTATAGTACAAGTGGGATAAGAGCATCATTAATATACGGTTGTGTAAGTTACAAACGAGTGCGTAGCACGTATATTAATGGCGCAATATCACACACGTATTGTACAACATTTTATCTACAACTGCCCAAAAGTGCATTAAGAGGAATGTCAGATCTGTCATATTCAATAATATTTTAGTAGGCAAATGTCATTATGCCAGTCACTTGACACTATTTTAGCTAAGTAATGAAGCCATTACACCACTCAGTTAGATAATAATGCCATTACACCACTCAGTTAGATAACAAAGCCATTACATAACTGAGTGGTGTAATAAGCTTCATAGTCTCAAATGAGTGACGTAATGAATTAATTATACCACTAGAATAGATAATAGCTATTTACTATACAAGTTGGATAAGTGCATCATTAATATACTTGTATGTAAGTGTGTAAGCACACAAGTAATTATATGAATGATGCATTATCACACATGTATTGTAAAAAATTTTCTACAACTGCCCAACATTGAGAAAAGTGCATTAGGAAAAATGTCAGATCTGTCATTTTCAAAAATATTTTAGTAGGAAAATGCCATTATGTCATTCATTTGACACTATTTAGTAGCAAATGAACGACGTAATAAGTCCTTATCCAAGCAGTTGTATCTAAAATTTATATTATTTATATTAGGACTGGCAGGTTGAGTATTTTTTTAAAGGCGTCACAGGAAACGCAAGAAATAAAATAAGAGAGATATATAAAAAAGCATTTGGAAACGATTTAATTCCTATATCTGTAAATATTTATTCATATTTAAATGTTTAAAAGCCATCTTAATTATATATTGTAATGACTGCCTTCAACTAATAAAGGATTTAATGATAAATTTAAATAATTAAATAGGGCAAGTCGCCACACAATACTCTGGGTAGTTATATTAAATTTTAAAAATGTAAAACTTTTTCTGTCAGTACCTTAGGCTAATCAAAATGATGTGTACTTATTACTCTTTAATAAAATGGTTAATTTGGTATTCAAAAACGAAATTTGCAAGAAACCACAGGTAAATTGAAGCAAATCTTCCGCCTAGCAACAACTAACTTGATTTTATTTCATATTGTGAAAACGACGCTAGCTATCTTTTGTTCTACTTCCCGTGATAGCTCCAAATCCTGGCCAAAATTGCATTTTCTGGTAACGCCACGCAATTTACTCGAACTGGGACAGATCAGGACGCACGGAAACATGATGAATCTCTTCAGCAAGGTGTATTCTCGAAGTACACTAGCTTTCCGGACTCCAACCACATAAAAACATGCCAAATCGTACCTTTGACATTCTCGCCAATCTCGCCTCGGAGCTGGTGCAGGTGACGCCGATGTCCTTATATGCTGGAATTCGCTTCTCTGGACCCAAATCTTGTTCTGGGATGCTCTTACACCTCTTTCTGGACTGTAGGACTTGCGATCCCTGGCTTCTGAAGTTCAAATGGACCGGCGTCGCAGCTCGAAATCTTCAGGTGTCGAAGCCGAAACTCAGGCCGAACTTGGTTTGCACAAATTTATATTTTTTTACTAGGAAGCTTTCGCTAACACTTCCACATGTGCCCGGTGACGTGTAGAATAATTCTGTATACTTTTTTTAGTTGGGAAATAACTGTTGTAACTGTTGTATTAAAACATTAATATTCAAGAGCACCGTTTGCCCACAAATTGACATAACAGCAATTAATTTCTTATTATCTAACAAAAGAGCATCGCGTTACCTAGTAACCAACCGCAATCTGATATTGTTTAAAGGAAACAAATACAATTTGATCAACATGTTTGTTGCTTTAAACTAGAAATTGTCTTTATTTCTTATACATAAAAATTGTGTTTTCTCGTCATATAAAACGTTATTTATCACTGCTCTGCTATGAACACTTAGTTTAAAATGCACTGGCACTCGAGTTCAATTTTAAACACTTCACTGATTATTCTTCATTTTAGTTGCCCTCGTTCTGTATTTCTCTTTGCAAATTCTATCTTATCCTGCTTCTATTTCCATCTACCTTTCAGCTTGCTTGTTTTTCACTGGTCTGTACGTTTATTACTAACTCTACGCTAATATTCATTATGCACATAACCACCCTTTTGTATTATTTACTTTCATTTGGTCCGGCATCAAATAGGTTCAAACCTATCATATTACTGATATTATATTAGCCATCTTAAATCTTTCTTTTACTCAAACTTCAAATTCAATCCCTCTGAAATCTGATTTGCTTATGCTAGCCCTTATCCCTCTAATTATACTTCTTCCATCTCATTACCAATGCGTTTAATAACTTCAACTACTGCTTAGATTGCAATTAAATACAGTATTAATTTCAACTCTGTGTTTTAATTGACTTTGTTCAATATTAAATTGTGAGCATTAAACCGTCTCACTATATGTATAATGCAGTAAACTGGGAGAATATAAATACTATACAAGGTGTAAAAATAGTATTCGAAACTTTCAGTCGTAGTTATACTCAACAAAATAAGAAAACAAGTTTCTATGAACAGGAAACTTAAAGGATCTATAGCAGTGAGAAGATAATAAAAAGACATACTTTTTATTATTTAATTTGTGAAATCTTGCTATATTTATGCGACCTTTATGCTGCATCAGATGATTTAAGAAAATTGTTATAAATTTGAAAAGAGAGCTTTTGGAAGGGTAGGCATGGTTTTTACTTGCATTTCCTAAAAAGTTATTGTGAATGAAGTACGTTGGGAACCACGATGAATCATAGATCATCATCATCTTGCCTAAAAGGAAGAGGGGGTTACTTAAACTACGTTTTTGGGTGGCATTGGCTATTCAGGTAATCTCCACTTAAAAGTAATTAAAATCCCTTAAATTAATTAATAGCCAACTTTTGTATTTTTCGAACCTACCTAGATTCGATTATCTCGAAAACACTACTCTTACAGATTCTAAACAATAATACACTTTTACTTAAAAAGTTTTTCAAATCTATAAATTGGATTGACGAATAAATATTTTATACAGATAACCATGCGTTTCTATTACCCTTCTTAGTACCTCGCCCGGCTAGAACTTTGTCACATTATTTTTACACTTTGCGTAATTAATATTGTAGTTCGCTAGAAATCACACTTTTCATAAACGCAGCCCCAGATTATTTCCACGAAATTATCTCCGATATCAGATTTGAATTTAACTAACCATTTCCGACCCTCCATAAACATTTTAGGTCTGTACTTGACCTAAAATACCTTCCGTGTTAGTCATCGATCGTTGAAATTAAGGTAGCTTCCTACTAATTCCTTTGATAATTATCACTATTTTCTTAATTTTAACTGCAATTTTTATATTTCAGTGAAAGGGAAATATTACATAGCCATTGATATTCCATGGACTACTCCTGTAGCTAACGCTGCCACCATTTTCAATCGACAGTTAAATCGTCTGAAAGACATTGTACTTGGTTGTCTCCCACGAGAATAGCATTGCATCAATAGTTCTTGCGTCAACGTTTACTCTTTTCAAATAAATAAGCTTGGCCTACTTTTAAGTAGGTTTAGAGTACCGTTCTATTTAAAACAATTATTTGTGCAGAATAATCAGTAATGAATAATGTACTACAACCAGTTGCCGATTCAAACTGTTTCATTAAGCTTTTTATTAAACAGAACCTTTTGGACAACACATTATCAACATTTGTAATTTCTTAAGGCTAGAATGGTGAATGGGTCATCCTGAATTATTTCCTTAGTGCGTGACTTAAAAGCATTTTCAACTCCTGTTTCTAATCTCAAAATTTAATATATGTATTTCTATAGAAATTATGTATTAATGATTTACAGATTAGCCTTCCGCATATGAAGTGCTTCTAGTTATTACTTGTAAATCCATATCATGTCCAAACAGACAGAATTCGAACTTTTTGCGGAAGAGTATAGAAAATGCCTAGAGTTTTACTAATAATGGGGCGGAGACTTCTTGTAAAAGTAAAACAAACAAAATTATGAAAAAATACAAATGATGCTTATAATCAAATGCTTCTAAAATTTGTTACACTCCATAAAATAAATATTTTCTCATTAAAAACATTAACTTGCTCAAATGCGACTTTTTAGAATATATTGGTGTGAATGATAATACAAATTTGAGGTGCTTTTAAATTAAATAATAATAGACGGCAGTATTGCTTTGCCTTTTTTAATTTAATTGAAATACTAAATTAAATGTAAAGTTTTTTAAACATGAATTTCAATACACAAATTGAATTCTTGCCTTTGATGCTCTTCTGCTATATAAATATAACACAGTATATGGTCACATCTTTATCAAGTGTGTGCATTGTTTAGCTACCTATGAAAAGATTGCAAAGTAAATTTATATAATAGTGAAAGATCTGTACTTCGTATGGAAAATTAATATTAACATTTAAATTGTTATCGCCCAGTTATGTTGCCAAAAGTAAATTTGCTGCGGTAGTTTCTTGTCACTCACAAAAATGTAAGTATAAATAGGCAAACCTCTTCAAAACACAGCCCTCTATTAGAAATCCCTATTGTTTGGCGATAATGCAATATCTCATTATTTCTATTGCTATTGCATACCGAAAACATCTGTAAAGAGTTTTACTCCGAACTTCCTTCGCTAGTGAGACGTTGTGACACTAAACAATTTTAAAAATCAAAGAAAAATAGGGGTCAAAATATCTGAAACAAAATAAGCAAACACTTGGCAATGCAAAGTAAATCAATTTCAAATAAAAAAATTACCGGCAATGAGATTCGAATTACAGCGCCTGCGAACGCGTCTGATCCACAGGCCCATCGAGGACTCCGCCCAACTTTGCAATGCGCGACCGTAGTTAGCAGAACGGACTTGTAGAGTTGTTGTTAATTTTGTTTACTCTTTTACCACATTTCCCTCTATCTGTTGGACCCCATTTTCATTAGTGTAAAGCCTGTCCGTTGTGCAATTTATTACTATTATCTATTTCCCAGTTAAAGCAAAAATAAACAAAATTATTTTTTAAGATGCTCATCCTGTATATTGCTATGTTATGCTAGCTGATAAATTTATTTAAATTATCGTATTACTATTTTGCCCTTTATTTTTAACTTTCAATTCAAATCCGTATTTTACAATATTATTAATGAAACTCTCTCAGGTGGTTCGCAATATCTAGTAACCCAATGATTGACTTGTCAAATTCTCTTTGTTTAATTGCCAGTTCATTGACTTTCAAAAAATTGACACCTAACGTCAAATTAATCAAAATTCAGAACGAATATCAAGGTTTTTACAATAAGATCTAATATGCAATTCTTTTACCAATCTCTTATGTAAGTATGAAATTCAATTTATATTTTTATACCTTCTTACTAGTTATAGCTTTATAAATGTTTCATTTAACCTTTTAAAACACAAACCTGATTTAACACTTTGCTTGTTAATACTGCCAAAATCCTTCCAAAATTGGATCCTCACTCCGACTGCACTCAAACACCTGCTGGGTCCTTATCCAAACTGCATCACCTGCGATGAATGTAAACTCCCAGCATCACCTTATTGCCATCCACTTCAAAACTTCCATATCCTATACTGGATTCCTGTCGTTGTCCCCTGCTGCTGTCAACTTCAAGTCTCCTAGCTCCTGTACTGGATTACTGCGGCTCCGATCCCTCTCTGGTAAGTGTCAGCATAAATCTTGTTCCAAATATGAATTTGTCTTTTTTTTTTAGATGGTCCTGCGTCTTCAATGATACCCACAGGTTTCCCAAAAACAATTCGCTGCACGTACTAACCTCTTGTTTGTGGCTTGTATTCCATTTCCAATGTATTATCAATAATATCCTCACTAACCAAAGCTTGTCCCTTTATTTCTTGTTTTTAATATTTTATTTTATGTTTCCACCTCGAAGATTTTGCTTTTAACCCATATAATTTGTACCAACCATAACATTTACAAATTATACAACATTTATTAATGTTTCTTTATTCGAAAATCACACCCATATCAAATTATGTATACATTTTTGAGTTGTTTTTTTAGTAACTAATTAAACAAATTACAAATTATTACTACTAGACACGATTCTTGCTGCCTCCTATATACATTTTTTTTATATAATCAAAACAGATATTTTATTTTAATTATCATAACAGATACATTTTAGTAGTAACCTTGGTATTTATTCCTATTCAGAATTTTCTTATTACAGATTAAGTTTGAGTAATCAATCATTATGCTATTATTTGACTAACCAATAATAAGAAAGTTAATTTCATTATACTTTAACATGTATTTAGATCCATTAATTTGCTTATATCTGACTTCCAAATTTATTTGACTAAACTGTTTCTTTAGTATTCATTTTTAAATTATCAAAGAATATAGTGTATCATAACAATATATTTGTCAGAAATTTTCTCGGTTTCGTTACAGAAGGTGATTTTTACTTCCCTCGTCTAAAAGACGAAGGAAATGTTGTAATCATGAAAAAATCACCTGAAATTTCTTCAGATTTTCAGGTTTCAGGTTCCCTGGATGACAAAAAATAGGTTTTCTCAATTCCGCCTGTCTGTCTATTGGCGATATAGCTAAAAAACTATTTATTGAAAGAAGACGATATTTTTCATGCGAAGTATATGTCTACCTGGAATGTAACCGAGAACATTTCGGTCAAATATATAAAGGGTTAGTACCTCCAAAAAATATAACTTTTTCTATTTTTGCTTTGACTGAGGAATAGATAAAAGTATTGATTTGCACATAGCTCAGGCTTTACTCTTTACAAAAAGTGGAACCAACAGATACAAATTAATTGTTGTAAAAACAAACAAATACCACGCTATTGAATGTAACGCAGTCGCTACGCAACGATATTAGGCACAGCTGCGTGGCAGGATGCGATCGTCGGGTGCGCTACGCGCAACCTGCTTGCTTCACTTTCACGAATCCCGTCTGCAATAATTGTTTATTTCCAAATTGTTTTAGTGTAAGTGCAAAGTTTTATTGTTTTAATATTATTAGGAACGTTAAAATATGTTTACCTCTAGTTGCTTTTGATTTTTCAAAATATTTAGTGTCACAGCTTCCACTTGCGAGAGAAGTTCTGAGTAAAACTGTTTACAGATTTTTCGTGATTAACATACTTCTTTCGTCTTTTAGACGAGGGGAGTAAAATAATACTATAATAATGTAATTATTAGGTTAATACCTTCTATGATTGTGTTTTATGTGCAACTATTACAATAAATGAGTAAGAGATACTAATTTGTATTCGTCTATATTTTAAATTTCATAGTAAGACATTTGCTCCGCATTTAACGCAACCTTAAAACATAACTTATGACTAAGGCCAATGAGGTCATTTGGCAGATGAATAACTGGACGGAAATCTAGCAACCGTCGCTCCCTTATCAGGATTATTGTGGTTAAAGAACCCTTCTGCCATTGACGTATTTGTTCTTAAGCTTGGAACTGAGTTATTAATATGCCCTATAAATGTGATAAATAATAGCTACATTTCACGATTAGCCTCCTTTGTACTTCTGGAAGAAAATATACACACACTGAACCTACTGTATGTATAACCATTTAAGCTGAAAACCTAATACATTTTACCTGTGATATAATTATCAGTTCACAGTCTTACATAAATTAAGGCCAATTCAAATTTCATTAGTTTTCAGTGTATTTAGACTTTATCCGGGAATCACAATTAATAATATTATCGTTTAGATTTTTTTAAACCGAATTAATATGACTGCTTCTCGAAATTGTATTTGTAACCAAGTGTCATTAGTTTTAGTATTGTAAAACTAATTCTAATATTTCATAAAAAGGGTCTCATGAGAACTAGAACAAAGCTCGAAGTAAATAAACAATGGAATTTATTAAAAAACGATAACTGCTAT
>CALNHX010006363.1:0-90866 GCA_940337035.1 Agriotes lineatus
ACCTTTATTGTTAGCTTCAACAGCGTTTGGCCTCAAATTATTTTTAGTTTGCTTTTAATCGTGAACGTGATCGTTACTACATTGGCGGGTAGACATGGTCCAACTATTATTGTAAACGTCGATGACATTTTGACCCAAAATCAAATTCGGGGTCAAAACGTCACGCATGATGATTGGCGAAGCGAGGTTTGATTCACAATTCCCATCGGTGTGAAGGCTGCAGGTTAGAAATGTCCTTTGTGCAACGAGCATCTGTTTGCGATGGATACACGTGGAGGTGTATTGGAATTATGTATTAATCCCTGCTTCGCCAACCGTTCAATAAATTTTAGTTTGACCCTAACCGCAATGCCTGCAAGCATCGCGAATATGGTTTAGTGTCCTTCACTCACAAAACAGTTGGAGCTAGAACACCTCTACTCGACATTGTTCTTACGACCACGACAAACATGGAAACTAAAAAGAATTAGGCCCCAAGCTGCTGTAGAATTAAATAAACAAAGGTCTGGCAACGATGGAAGGTATTTGACATGTAAGCGATCAGCTGTTGGCGCCTTCCTCCTAGATTACTGATTCTAGGAACAGTAGTTCATCGGGGGCGACGTACAATACAAGATTACCCCTGCCCTGCAATTTGTATGTCTTAGCTACTAAAGAATAATAAAAAAACTTAAAATACAAATTTAATTAACATTTCAGGTGCAATGGATATCAAACAAGGTGAAGGCTTAGAAGCATGTACAAACTCCCACATGACTGCTGTTCATAAAGACAACTGCAAGAAAGTCTGTCAACTGCCTTTGACTCACAATATCGATCAACTTTCTCAAGATTTCAAGAATTACGATTTCACAGATATTAAGCAAGAAGAATATATTATAAAGGAGGAAACAGAAGATAACTCTCTTTCTACTACTCTAGATGAACGTGATTCTAATTTAAGTCAAAAAAAGACTTTCCAATGTGATATATGCAATAAGAAGTATCCGACTCGCCGCAGAATTGTTAAACATCTAAAAACTCACTTTGGAAACAAACCATATGTGTGCAATCATTGCGATTTCAAAACAGCAGGCAAAAGTCTTTTGAAAATTCATGTTCGCATTCATACAGGCGAAAAACCTTATGCTTGTGATATATGTGATTATAAAGGGCGGCGACGCAAA
Organism: Agriotes lineatus; assembly: GCA_940337035.1. Lineage (NCBI taxonomy): Eukaryota > Metazoa > Arthropoda > Insecta > Coleoptera > Elateridae > Agriotes > Agriotes lineatus. The sequence goes on from CALNHX010006363.1 coordinate 1,167, forward strand.
GATTTAAATAGCCATATGCAGTTTCATGCTGATAACAAGTATTATAAGTGCAGTATATGTGAATACAAAACCGTGCAACGAAGTGATTTAAAAGCTCACAAAAGTATTCATATCGGCGAGAAGCCATATTCATGTCAGTTTTGTGAATACACTACAGCACACAAAGGTAATTTGAAATTTCATGTGATGAATCATACAGGAGAAAAACCGCATGCGTGTAATATATGTGAATTCAGGACTGCACGGAAACACGTCTTATTTAAACATATGAAAATCCACTCGCAAAACCAAAAAGAGTACGGGTGTAGCTTTTGTGAATACAGATCCTCGCAAAAGTATCAATTGAAGCTTCATGAAATTACCCATACAGGGGAAAAACGGTATTCATGTGATTTGTGTAAATATAAAACAATACAAAAGCACAATTGGGACATTCATATGAAAAACCATATAGGAGAAAAGCCACATGTTTGTAACATATGCGAATATAAGACAGCACGAAAGGAAGATTTAAAACGTCACGTAATGCTACATACGGGGGAGAAACCGTACGTTTGTGACTCGTGTTCATACAGAACAGCCGCTAGACGTAATTTAGACGTTCACAAGAAAACGCATTCTGGGGACAAACCTCATCAATGCAAAATTTGTAGTTACAAGACGGTGAGCAGAAGCGATTTATCAGTTCACGTCAAAATTCACACAGGGGAAAAACCGCACGCATGTAACATTTGTGATTATAAAACCGTATTTAAGCCAAATTTACTTTTTCATATGATGGGTCATAACGGAGACAAACCTTACGCATGTGATACTTGTGAGTTTAAAACGGTGTGGAAAACAAACCTCAAACGCCATTTAAGAATTCACACGGGCGAAAAGCCATACGCTTGTCGTGTTTGTGATTTCAGGACGGATCAGGTGCAACATTTGCTGCGCCATGAAAAGACTCATACAGGAGAAAAACCCTACCTATGCAATGTCTGTGATTTTAAAACTTTAGAGAAATGTGGTTTAAAGCGCCATATGATGACTCATACAAACGACAAACCTTACCGCTGTGACATGTGTAAATTTAAAACTGCAGCAAAAACAACTTTAAAAAAACATTTACAAGCTATTCATCGAACCTTAAGTTTACCCTAGCAATAAAAATTCTTTATGCCAATGCAATATTTTAAATTGTAGTTTATATTATGTAGTCTCTTTTTGATCTGTATTTTTTTTTATTTGTTCTAGAATTTATAAATGGGTTTAGTTTGGGTTGTTTTCTGTTTGTAAATTGTAAGATCGCAATTGTTTAAAAGTAGAACTTACATCGAGAGGTATGTATGTGTGGGCGTTAAGTAAAAACAGGTGCACATTCATTACCACTATCAGAGTTTTTGCTCTTGTTGTTGAAAAATTATTTTACTAATATTTAAAGTTTTTAATTAATGTTTTTGATATTGCATTTTGAATGATCGTAAATGGAGAAATGTGTACACACAAAAAACTAGTATAAAAGTGAAGCCCAATTTATTATTTGCTGAAAATGCCACTCTTACGTTATGGAATCAAAGTCATACCAGAAGTCAAAAATTGTTCCTCAAAATAACGTAATATCGTATCTGTCGTTGTTCACAGAACTACTTAAATAGCTTTAGCTGTAAACTACAGTTATGTACAGAAATTAATAGCCAACATGCTTACACAACACATCGAGTTATCGAAAAATTCGAGTACCTAATGAAGGTATATTTACCTGACTAGATAGATTAACTTTGTTGGTAATTCACAATGGATTTGAGTAATCATCATTTTCAACTTATCAAGGTTCAAATCTTATTAAAACAGGATTTTGCTAATCTTTCTTTCAATTTCAGTGCTCTTCTTAAATTTACCCAAAATATACAACTGCGTTATATGTATAGATTGGTGGTGGATAATGAGAACATAGGCAGTCAAATGTGCTAGATTCCAGTTTATGGGATTCATATGCGTTAGGCAAAAATAGACTAATATGCGATTGACATCTAGTACTCGTAGAATCAAGGTGTTTTGTTTTAAGAAAACACTGAATTCTGGGATAATAGATTTTGAATCGTATATGTCTATTTCTGTCTAACGCATATAAAGCGCATAAACTGTATTCTAACTCATTTGACTGTCTATGTTCGCAGTTTCCACCACCAATCTGTATAGCTTAGATTCTTAGAAGTTTGAACATGATAGATGTTGTATTCTTAATGTTGCATAAACTGCTATTAAAACACGCTGTATTTTTAGGTTGTTTATTCACTAGAAATTACGTACAGACGTCACTAACTTACGAGTTACCATAAAGGCAATTATCACGGAAATGATGAACTCGCTGCTTACTTAAGCACCATAGAGTGGCTGTGGGCATTTCCCATACACCACATTCCTCCACCATAAATATGAATATAATTAACTTACTTACGCTATCTACAAATTCTACCTCCATCATAAGTATAAATCTAACTAACTTAATTATGCTAACTCAATAATAACTTTCAATATTTACAAGAATTTCAACTTAGTAGTATTACTCAGTTATCCGGCACATTACTTAATATTTATTTACTTTTTTTTTTCGGAAGAGAAATCTTAAGACACCAATACGCCCGTACGTGTTGGCGTGCAGGATTCTTACCTGCTAAAACTCCCCCATTTTGCCACGTATAAGGCACCCGGAAAGATTGTGTGTACCATGCATCTGGCAGTCAGGTAACTCAGTTCCAACTGTCAGTAGCTTTCATACTTTCTTTGATTTCTTTCGCTAAAGGCCCTGCAGTCTACGTTCTTCTGCCACTTTTTTACTTATAATCGTTCTTATAAATCGATATAGGTATTTTCCTCCAGTTTTCTAGTGTTTGTGTCATTGTCTCAATTATGTTATGTACGGTTAAGTTCCTTCCAAGTTCTATGTATAACTGTGACCGCTCTCTGTGCCACTTATCACAAGTCATCACCGTATGCTCCGCTGTATCAATTTGACCGCAGTATATGCAATTCTCCGTTTCTGATTTACCGATTCGGTGGGTATATGTTTTAAATGACCCGTGGCCTGTAAGAAATTGGGTCATAAAGTAGTCAGTTTTCCTGAATTTGCACCGTATCCATATGTCAATCTGTGGTATAAGTCTTTTTGTCCACTGTGCTACTTGCGTGATATTGTCCCATCTTCTCTGCCATTCGGTCATGGTATCGGCTCTTCGTTGAATGGCTGCCTCTTCTTCCCTGCCATTACCGTTTCTGGTCTTATATGCATATGTTCTCTCTTAAATTAGAAGGTCAATTGGTGTAACCCCTGTGATAACATACAACGCCTCTGCTGTCGTCGTTCTGTATGCGCTAGCCACACGTAGTAGCATTTTTCTCTGAAGGCTCGTTAGCATTTTCTTATACTTCTCGTATCGCAGTATATCGTGCCATATAGGTGCCCCATAAGTTATTGTGGATTGTACCACTTCATTTAGCATAGTTCTTTTATAACTATACCCAATCCGCTAATGTTAGGCATTATTTTAGTCAGGACTGTCACCCGTCTTTCGGCTTTCTTTATGATTTGCTTCACATGTTCTCTAAAACTGAGTTTCTCGTCTAGCCAAACCCCCAGATACTTTACATGCCTGGCAGGTCTTATAATATTCTCGCCCACTTTAAAGGTTATCTCCTCTCGTTTCCTTGATCCCTGGATAATTTCCGCCTCTGTTTTATTAGTTGCCATTGTTATTTTTCATCCATTTTTTAATGGCCTCTAAAGACTCGTTTGCATCCTCCATCAGGGATTCCTCGTCCGTGGCCGTTACTGTAAGGGCCAAGCCGTCCGCATATGCTGTTGCAGCGCAGCCCTCGGGAATTGTTAACCGTAATACAGTATCATAGAGGACATTCCACAATGTTGGACCCAAAATAGAGCCTTGTGGCATCCCCTGCGTCACATGCATCGTCGCCTTGCCTTTGGAAATCACTCTATCATTTAGGTAGCTATCTATCACGTTGACCAAATATTCACTGATACCTATCTCCTTCAGCCTATTAATGATTTTGCTCCAGGGCGCTGTGTTAAATGCATTTTTAATATCAATTAAAATTATGGCTCTCCATTTCATCCTGCTATCGGTAGCCAACGCAACCACTCGTTTGATGGCATTAATAGTAGATCGTTTGCTTCTGAAACCAAATTGAGAATCTGAGATGCCGTTTTTGGCTTCTAGTTCGGCTTCCAACCTGTGCTTGACCATGGTTTCATATAATTTGCCCATAGTATCCAATAAACGTATTGGTCTATACTTTCTCGTACCATCCTGTTGTATAGTGCCTTTTGGAATGAGACATACCTTCGCTTTTTTCCACAGGTTCGGAAAACTTTGACCTTCTAAGAGGTTGTTCATTATCTCTAGTCCACTGTCTGGAATGGATTGGACCATTTCTTTTACTGCTTCAGCTGTAATCCTATCCGGCCCCGGTGCTCTCTTTGTCCTTAATTTATCTGCTGCCCCGGTCAGTTCTTCCCTGCTAAACGGTGTCCTTACTTGTACTCTGTGCCTGTCTATCCGAATGTCTTCTCTCCTGGGAAAAAGTTCTTCCAGGATTTTAATTATATCCCCCTTATCGATATCATAAGGACTAGGTGGGTTTTTAAGATGTCTTGTAACTATTTGGTAGCCTTCGCTCCCGATATCATTGTCGAGCTGGTCGCAAACGGTCTTCCAGTGTGATTTCTTAGATCTGTTTATAGTAGTTTTATATTCTTTTTTTGCTATCCTGTATTGCTCTGCAAGATTCTCCAGCCAAACGATGTCAGTTCCACGCCCTCTCGCTCTTGTCAGCCTCCTACGAATTCTATTGCATTCTTGACGCTTGTCCGCTATTTCCTCATTCCACCAATAGGGCTGTCTTGCCCTAAGTCGTGTTGCTAGCTTCCTGTTGGAAAATTCTTGTACTGATTTAATAATCTCTGTAACATTACCGAGGTTTAAATTTTGGTTCTGTATCATTGTGAGGAGAGCTTCCCTAAAAATGCTTTTATTGAGCGTTACTGCGTCTTTGAATCTAGATGACGCCCTAGCTTTGTTACCCTTGATCGTAAAACATATAAACCTATGTAGGCTCAGAGATTCTTCTTCTGCCGCTTCCCACTCTGCTATTAGTACGGGAGCCAGTGAACATTTTTGTTACGTCATTGGGCTCACGGCTAAATTAAACTTCATGAATGAATTTTTGTGCTGATGTAAACAAAAACTGATTTCTGCAATCCCGAATCCGGAGATAACATTAAGGGTTGCGCTGTGAAGGTTGTCGTAATTGACGACTATTTCACGTCATTTTTAAATACAAAATACGAATTCCCATCAAAAGTTTAATCAACGCATAGCAATAAAATATATTTCTGCAATGGGGAATCGGGGGATAACCCCTTCTGCAAAGAGCGTGAATATGTAGGGTTGAAGTTGTGAAAAATTTTGTAAGATAAATGAAAAATTCTTTTTGCATGCACTAGTGCGAACATTAAACATTACAAAAATGATATTCTGCATAACAAACTCCGGGGTCATGACTTTCTGCAAGCGCCTCAAAGGAACTTGTCGCGCGCCGTCAAATGCTCGTACCGAGTCAATTTCACGTTATTATATTCAACAAATCAATGCGATTTGTACAACAATAAATATACACGAATTTTTCTTACTATTCTCAATTTTCTCAAGCATGTTGTTATCGTGTTTCTCAAGTGCTACCGGCATTGCCTCTTTACACAAAATAGTACAATTTCCACAAATTAATGTAATAAACACGACCTTTAGAACGTTTACGAGATAAACTACAAAAAAGGCATGATCGAGGAATCGTAGATGCTTCCGAAAAGCTCGTCTCGATGTCTGTTTCAAGGTCTACTGGATCAGAAACTTCTTCTAGAGCAACTAACGATGAAGTGGTACTCTCCTGTGTTGTATTGAGATGTTTTTCAGTGATGCTCTGGGTTTCAGCAGCCTGACTGTGATCTCTGGAAAGATTTTTTGATGGAATGTACAAATCTTTTCATTGTAATTTTTTAGTTTAGTTGCCAGCAGATGATTTTTTATGTAATCGGAGAGAAAAAGCGTGGCACTTTTTAGCGAAAAAGAAAATGATGTTCTGTTACAGTATCAAATTAACCTTACGACACTCACGAATGGGCGAGTATCGAATGTTAAACAAATCCGGGAAATGGGGCACGGTCACCCTGACAATCGTTAAAAACAGGCTAAAGGCCTCGGCTCGAATGCGCTCAGGGAGATGGGCGTGGTTTAAAACGGTACACCGCAAGGCACGCATGTGAAGGTATATACAGGGTATTGCTAAAGAAATGGGTACCACCAGATCCAACTCAAGATACCCACGTTTAACCAGACCTGTAGGGTTAAACGGAGCGAGAAGTACTCAAATAACTATTTCGGAAACCCTGGTGCAGCGACAGTTACAAACACCTACCTGTAATGTTCGTCCACCACGACCGGGCCTTACCTTACAATGGTCGTGACACAGTGACACAGACCCCCTGTAAAAAAACATGCACAAGACACAAAAAAACAAAGAATAAGACTGTTCGGTTAATACATCTGTTGGCCACACCAAGTTACCTACCAAACACCATACAAAAATACAGGTATATTCGGCATCTATGCCGGATCGTATGAATGGCTTATAAGGTACGCCCAGCTGGGAGGCGCGTTAACTAAAGGTTTTGGCGCATATCTGAGCCGAACAACAAATCCAGGCCGAAAGAGGTGAAACGTCGATTTAGGCCTCAACAGGCATGACGCGCGAGAGCAAAGCCTGAACTTGGGTTCGAGTCACCAGAGTTACAGTGAAATATCTAAGAATAACAAACATGAACGGTTAATCTACACAAACAAAGCTGTCTGCTAGCGCAAAATATTAGAACACTACGTTAAATTTTATTACTAATAAACTAAAGCTTACGCGATTGAAAACAATTTCAAAAAATTTCTGAAGTTTGTTCATAAACATAAATTACAGAATTTTGATTATTTTTGTTTTCTCTGTTTTTGCGATTTTAAAATGTTGTTAAAAAGTAGTACATAAATTCTTAAATTCGTGTATATTTATTGTGAGAAATTATGGTTGTGCAAATCGCATTGATTTGTTGAATATAATAACGTGAAATTGACTCGGCACGCGCATTTGACGGCGCGCGACAAGTTACTTTTGAGGCGCTTGCAGAAAGTCATGACCCCGAAGTTTGTTATGCAGAATATCATTTTTGTAATGTTTAATGTTCGCACTAGTGCATGCAAAAAGAATTTTTCATTTATCACATATAATCTCATAAGAGCATTAATTCTTTCCGGAAATTTTTTGAGTGTTCCAACAACGTCGTATTAATTTGCCCGAGCCGGCCGCGAGGGCAAATTAGGACGTTGTTGGAATGCACAAAAAATAATTTCCGGATATGAATTAATGCTCGAATGCAGATTCGGTAAGAAAATCGTAACGACACAAACCCTAAAAAGAAGTATTGTCTACCTACAAAAAATTTCCAAGAAATGTTGTTGTCTTGGTTACGGCTGGTGAACTAATTTTTCTATTGGTTTACAACTTCAACCCTACATATTCACCCTCTTTGCAGAAGGGGTTATCCCCGGATTCCACATTGCAGAAACATATTTTGTAACGTTTGCCTGCAGATCAAATTTGTATTTCCGAATATTAATATAATATTTAAATTTGATCCTTGTCCGACCTCACGTTATCGTAATTTCCGTAATGTCAATGCACGAGGCGATAATCAGAGCGCAGTGACCGACGTCACGTAAGTACAAAAGTGCGTCGCGCGCTGTTTCTCCCCACTTTTAGAAGCGCTCGAAGCCGCATAAAACGAACGGCGGAGCCGATTCCGAGGCAGATTTTCCCAGAGAGACACAGAGATCCGAACCTACTTCCCCAGCTCTACTTCTATCCCAGTTCCAGATCCCAGTTCCACCTGCCCGTATCCCTGTTCCTGCCGAAAAGAGATTCTCCTGGAACCAGATTATTTTCCCTGAAAACCGAATCCCGACTTGTTACCGTTGTTTGATTATCCCAGGCTTTAGCTGATTTGGTGGCAAGACATTGCATCCTTAGCGCTAAAAGCTATTAATAATTAACATTACTGATTATCCCAGGCTTTAGCTGATTTGGTGGCAAGACATTGCATCCTTAGCGCTAAAAGCTATTAATAATTAACATTACTGATTATCCCAGGCTTTAGCTGATTTGGTGGCAAGACATTGCATCCTTAGCGCTAAAAGCTATTAATAATTAACATTACTGATTATCCCAGGCTTTAGCTGATTTGGTGGCAAGACATTGCATCCTTAGCGCTAAAAGCTATTAATAATTAACCTTACTGATTACCCCAGGCCTTGGTTGAATTGGCGGCTGATTTTGCGTCCTTTTCACTAAGATCAATTGTTAATATTTCCCGAGTCCGATCGAGTGGAACACCTCCACGAGGTACTCTATCCGACCGCCCAGACTACTAATTAACCAGCCCTAAGAGGAAGCTCTAATATTCCTCGTCAATAACTGTCACTAGGCCCGAGTTTTAGTTCGAAAACATTGTAATTCGATTCCCCCGGCTAACAGCCCAAATTCCAGCTAATAATATAGGCGATTACGTGACTTGCTATTAATTACTTTGAATACAGAATCAGTTACCTACCTCAAAGTCTTCCACGGCGTTGTAAGCAACCGCACCACCTGGGGGACCATCTTCAGAGAGCGTAAGTACGTGGAAATTGATTCACACGGACCGAACTTGTGGCTCGCGAAGCCCGACCCGGATCTCCGTGGAAACACACACCGAAGCCTAGGCGATAATCGTAGCTGCCCGTGTAGATGAGAAATAGTATTTTATCGGTTTCAGGATATTAAGCCTTTGTTTACATATACAAAAGTAGGCTGGTAACTAGATCATAACTTATCTGTAGGGTTAAAGAATATTACCCTACATGGCAACCATAACCATATAGCAACCGATAAACTATTGAACAAATCACGGATGTTATGAATCATAACTGCCTTAGAAGTTTTAAAATCCTCGCTCTACGAGCTCGGATTTCAAAACATCTGCGGCAGTTATGATACTCATAACATTCCTAGATATGTTAATAGCTATTACAGTAGAAGTCCGTTAGGATAGCATTTACTGCCGAGCCAGAGAATTTGTGAGACGAGCTCGAAGAGCGAGTCGAATAATACTGGCGAGGCAGTAAAGGCCCTAACGGACGTGTATTGTACAATAGTTTTTGTAATACCTACATACAATTCCGTCATATCTATATTTTTCTAATTTATTTTCATCAAAACGCTAGGTTTGTGTAATGACATTTTAGAATGATTGAGAGTGCGTAGAACGTTGCAACTGTCGTTTATAAATGTCAGTTATTTCCAATTTCGTGTATGGTTGTAAGCAGTTTTAAGTTGTAACCAGCTCGTATGACATCTGTAGAAAATGATGAAGATATTTCTAAAGACGTTAAGATTCTGAATGAGCAAGTTATTTTAGCGTATGTTCAGGAGTTATAGCAGTCTTTTGCGCCTTCTTCTATGTGGAGTTGAAGACTTGCTTGCTGCTGGATTTGTGTGACAAACTTCACTTTGACGTTTGGCACACAATTTAGCAGGCCGTGGTCTTTACGGACACTTTTACGGCCGGGCCGTAAAGAGGTTGCTTACGCAGTAGTAAACAGTCCTTAAAGAAATATTTAACAAGTAGGTATTACAAAAATACATTATTTGTATTAATTTGGCTTCTGTATTGTCAGTAAAAACGTAAACACCACGAGGCGCTTGACAGCAGCTGACAGTAAACACGGACCTACTCGAGGCGATCTCCGAAGGCGCAAGGCGGTACCCGAACGTGTTCAAAATTCAAACCTACAACCCTGTGAAGTAGGCCTGCCTGTATTTCGACCGTGTGAGGCTGGCTGCCGACGTACCAGGGACGCAGCGTCCGTTATGCAATAAGATTTTTAATTTGTCAATCATATACATTTCATTTATTTGTTGTAAGCATAGATAAGTAAAATAAACATTTTAAAAGTCTGTTGTTGATATTTATGCTACGCTGTGGTACATATCTGAAAGAAGCGAATAATTCTCCGACTAATTTTTGAGCTATCCGAGGTGTAAGATTGTAAATAAGCTCTATGAGAGGGCTAGCATTACAATTTTATTGCTCCGTGTTAATCAAACTCTTGATGCGAACTTGTATTTTGCACTTAAAAATGACGTAAAATAGTTTTTAATTGCGACAACTTTCACATCACAACCCTAGAAGTTATCCCCGGATTTCGGATTGCAGAAATCAGTTTTCGTTTACATTAGCACAAAAACTAATTCATGAAGTTAATTTAGCCATTTACCTTATGACGTAACAAAAAGTTTACTGGCTCCCGGACTATATGATGCTTGGCAGTTTTGACGTGGCAATTGTAATGTCTATGAAGGATGAACTACTTCTCCTTACGAAAGTCGGTTTTACTCCATCGTTGACAGTCGATATGTTTAACGATCCCATCTATTCCGCGATATAATCCCCTCTTCTATCTACTACGGGTGAGCCCCAAAGTGTAGACTTCGCATGTAAATCACCGATAATTAAGACTTCTCTTTTACTGTCCCTCACATCTCCCACGATTTCGTCGATAAACGTCTTAAAATCCTGAAAAGGTGCATTAGGTAAAAAATAGCAGTTGTATATTGTCCAGTCCTTAAATTCAACTTTTATGTATCCATTTTTTGCGTAGTGTGTTTGAATACCAACTTTTTTATTCCTTACATACATTGCCACGTCTAACCTTAGATCGTGTACTAGTGGTTTATTTGCCACCCACGTCTTATTTGGCTCCAGGTAAAATATAATGTCGGTGTTCCACCGTTCTGCAGCTGCTTGGACTGCATCGTGTGCAGCCCAGGCCATCCCAACGTTAATCTGTACAACTCGCATATTGGCTACGATTCCTGTATCCTATCTTCGTAGACGTAGCTTTAGCTCTCTCCTCTATTAATTTCCTAAAATGCGGACATCTCGTTTGATCTAACCTATGTTCCGGAGCGTTACAACTGGTACAGAATCTCTCGTTTTTACATTACTTAGCTCTATGTCATTCTTTCCGGCAGTTTATACACTGTTCGGATCTCTCCGTACCGCTGCATGCCGCTGTTTGGTGACCAAATTCCAGGCTTTTGTAGCATCTCATTATATTCACTCTGGTTCTTACTTTACAGGGCACCCATCCAATAGTTATATAACCATCTTTATTCAGTTCTCTGGCCAGGATACTTTTGACCGCAACCGTAGCGTTTTTGTTTCCGCTATGGTTCGGTCTTAAAGATATTATCTTAATCTTTTCTTTCGCCGCTCCCCTAAATTTTTTAAGGATTGCTTCCACTATTTCTTCTTCTTCAATGTCAGCTTCGATGTCCCCAATATGCACCACAGTAGTGTCTTTTTTAATTTCTATTTTGTTCCCACTACTACTGGTTTCTATAGCTCCCTTAACCGCTAACGCTTTTCCCTCATCTCCTTTAATCTCCAGTAAGACGTCGCCTTGAGCTGTTTTTCTTATATTCTTGACTTGAACCCCCAGTTTCACCATGTCTGTATTCTGTCTCATATCCCTGAGAACGTCTGCGTAGTTTTTCCCTCCGGTCTTAACAATAATTTTCTCTGTCCCATCCTTTAGCTTTGGCCAGTTTTTATTTCTGTCATTTAACTTCGGCCAGTTTTTATTTCCATTATTTATCAGTTTCGGTGCTTTTTTGTTCACCTTTTTATTGTGGACCACGGTAAATTGTTTGTTTGTACAATTAAAATTGAATTCCACGCATTTCCTCAAATATTCTTCTTCCAGGTTTTCATCCATAATAAGGTTAATAGCTGTCGAATCATGGTTTTCTAATTCCTTCTTGAAATCTCTTAGCAATTCGAAGAGTTGTTCCGCATCCAGCAAGTTATCCTTGGACCTCGAACGAATCGGTAGAATGTACAAGGTATTTGTTCTCTTTTCCTTACCCCCTTTACTCGTTGTCACTTCCGTATTCTTCTTTAAATATTCTATTTTCTCGAGATCCTCCTTAAAAAGTATAGCTACCTCTGGGTATATATCTCTTATTATTTTAAAAACCCCACCCTCTATTGAAGATTTCTGATCTATGATTATAGCGGTGTCAGTCTTATATTTTCTTATTGTGTCTACCCCATAAGCGATGTTCTCGTTTTGATAGCACTTCTCTTGCCAATTATGTCAATTATTTCCCTTAGGTCCTTCCACTCTCTCTCTCGCCTTTGAACTGTCCCATTATCTTATCATATTCATATATTTGGGATTCTTTAATGTCCTCTAGTATCATTTCCGGGTTACACTGTACTGCTTGAGTGTTTCTCCCTACTATTTCCGGTTGTCCGTTATTTTTGTTCGCTTTCTGACTTACAATTGTTGATTTCATTTTCTCTATAATAGTTGTCGTCGTTTCCATTATCTCTGCTTTGACCAGTTTATCTGTGTACCTTTTAAATTTTGTCCTAATTCCTTTTATCTACTTTTTTGTTTATGTTTTCATTTACTACCTTGTCCAGCTGATCAACATAGTGTAGTATGTTTGATAAATAATCATTGTATTTTCGCTTGGTTTTTTCGATACTGTCTTCCATGTTTCTGACATCCTTTCCTGCCACTTTATCCTTGAGTATCATATAATCGCTAATTCTCCCCTTTTTATGCACGGCACCCGATTCGGGGGGTGTGAACTCCCTGCCCCTTTTAGTTAACCTGCTTTCCTGTATCAATTCCTCTTTATCTATGTTATTTCTCAAAAATACCTCATCTTCCGTTTCATGACCTTGCTCTGTTTGATCACTTATACTATTTATTTCAGATGTTTCTTCCGTTTGTTCAGTTTCTTTCACCTCGTTTATTGTCGTTATCGGAGAACGCACTATGGAGTCCCTTTGTAGGAAAGGGTTGAAAGACGGATCCATCTCCATACTAGAGAATTCCGCGTTAGGCTCCCATCCACTGCCATTTTCGTCTAAGTCTACAAATTCTTTTCTGTTCTCTATCATCTCGCTCTCGCTCTCTGTCATCCTTTCGCTCTGCTGTTTATCTTTCTTGATATTTTCAATACTTATTTTGGGGTAACCAGCCCCTTGTTCGCCAGATCACACACAACGATTTGCTCTATATTGCGATGGTCTTTAGCCCTGTACTCGGCTCTGGTTGCAATACAGAAAATACAAAATACAGTCACAAAGGCACAAAGTCGAGGCAATGCAAATAACTGGGAAAAGTCATGTAATTTTATTAAATCAGAATAATACTGGTAGAATGGACGATTAACTTTAAAAGCATTCAAATGAGTATACAAATAGGGGAACTCAATTTCAAGTGTTGGAGTTAATAAAAGAATTTCAATTATAATTTCAAAAGTTTGGCAATGTAGAAGCCAGACATGAATTAGTTAAAATTGACACAAGAATTCAAATTGTGCAGAACTTAAGATGAAGCGTTAGTTAGTACAGTAATTAAAGAAAAACTGACGTTGTGAGCTTATTTGATTAAGGTAAGAAAGGATTTACGAATTGGATAATGCAAGCAAGATTAGCATAAAAGAGATTTTGGCAAAAAGGACACAGTTAGTTATTTTTGAAGAAAATGAAACAGTAAACAGGAAATAGACAAGTTTAGTGCTATTAGTGAGTCAATGAAGTGATGTGAGCAAAAAGACATTTGTTATAAACAATTTAATGGACAAGAAGATAGGTTATAAACAATTTACTTTGAAAGACAATAATTTTAGTATTAAGAGTTCTAGTTAAATGTTTGTAAAATATGAACTTAATGTTAAATGTTGTTAATTTGTACTAAGCTGATTTCCTTGTATTTGATTTTTGATGTTCATTTGTTTTTAGAAGCTTGGATATTCAATTATTATTAAACGTTGACACCAGCAGCATCTGCCTTTTACTCTGCAATTAATTAAAGTTTTTATATGGTTAAAATAAAGATACAGAGTTGAAACTTTACCAAAGTGTGCAGTTTTATGTGTGTAACCAGTGGTGTTAAAAGGGGCGATCCATCTTGAAATAGGAAAAAATTTTCACGCCTCCTTCGACGAACCAGCAACGGCATGCACCCGAGGAGATTGCAATCGAGATCCCAGCTTTCCGGAGGGCTACGAACGGGTCCAGAAGGTGGAGACAGGCTGTCCGAGGGTCCCAGCAGCGATACCGGCATCAAAAGGCGACCGCAGGTACCGCAGGCACCAGGGAAGGCTTTCCGCAACAGCTACCGATGCAAGAGCGAGGTTAGTGTGGGAATTTTCATTAATCGACCGTAAGGGCGTGAAACATATGAGCCTACCTGTGTCTTGTAAGCTTCACAACCGAGGGCCAGCATTAGTTTCTGTCCAGGCAACGATAATCAGCCAAAAATCTCAATTTAATCCAAATTTGGAGGTTAGAATGCAAGAAACAAAAGAGTAGGCGCAAACAACGAAGATCCGGTTTTCCTAGAACAAAATAATGTACAGACGCTACCACAAAGGCGTGAAAATCAATCCATAACTCACCTGATTTTTAATTTGCTGATAACTTGATTTTACTAGTCATTTCACAACGCAGAAAGTCGCACAAACAGAAATTTATGTAGGTCAAGGTTAACTGTCAACTCGAGCACCGGCGCAGTGCAGTTTTGATATTATTTCCCAGTGGCGTGCTGCCATTTTCAAATAAATTTAAGGAACCCGACAACTGAGAGCTGAGTTTTCATGTTCTTAATTTTGGAGCTAGCAAATATTATCAATAACGGTTATATGCAATGTTTAAGAGAGCAAAATACCATAGATATTACTAGTTAATTTGGTGAACCCAAGATTAGTCAGTTTATTTTATTCTATAATAATAAAAACACACATATCATATCATAGCAATATATATATTACCGCTGTATGCGCAGTAGACTATTTTTGTAATTCTCTGCGCAGTAGTGGCATCCAAATGGGCTTTAGTTCTGTGCTAGCCTGGCTAATTGGTTCTACTGCCAGCGCTATGTATGTAGCTTCTTTCAGCTTCCTACGGAATCTGATTTCCTCTTTAGCTATAATTGATGCGTTATCCCATTGTATGTGGTGGTCTTCGTTCCAGACGTGTTCTGCGATCTTGGATTTGGTGGTTACACCCATTCTAACATTTTTGCGGTGTTCCGATAATCTCACTCGTAGGGGTCGTTGTGTTTCCCCTGTGTATTGTCTTCCACACCCGCACGGTACGTTGTAGATACAGTTATTTGGACTCTGATCTTCGTTCTGAGGCTTCGTATGCGTCATCATGCCTCTTAGAGTTGTTGTGGACTTGAAGGCAGTTCTTATATTGAATCTGTTTCCTATTCTTCTCAGTTTGTCGGAAACTCCTCGGATGTTGCCGGTGTTGTGTTTCTGTCCATCTCTTTTAGCGTTTGGTTCAGAGTTCTTTTTGGGTAGCCATTAGCTTGCAGCATTTCTGTGATTATCTTAATTTCCCGTTTAACGTCTTCTTCCTCCGAGCATATGGCCTTGGCTCGGCTATATAGGCATCTCGCGACACCACGTTTCACGTTATTGTGGTATCTATGTAGGTATCTCCCCGTATGGGTTGGTTTTCGATATATCTTTATTTGGCCGCTAGTGGGGATATTATTGTTAACAGGAACTTTGATAGAGGATGGCATGGTAAATTTATGGAACTAACTATCGGTCTTGGGGGTATTCTCTCTTTGTGTATCTTGAGTAGCCCGTATAGGTGAGGCGGTTTGCTGTAATGCGGAGTAAGTTTCATTCTCTGGAAGTTTGAGAACTCCCGAAACGTTGTGTGATTTACACCCTAGACAGTGGAAAAAGTCCTAAAAACAAATCATAATAGACCACTGCCAAAAAATGACATTCAGAGAACAAATTGGTAATCGGTACGGACCCGAAATCAATCCAAAATTTCGAAAGCTTAAAAAGACCTTAATCAACCTGGCCTTAGAGGAAAACCACCTTAAATTCCTCTGTAAAGCCGGTGACAACAACTTAGTTCCGAAAGGACTACTTCTGTCAGTTCCGATAAACAGCCAACGAGCAGCCCGAATTGCGAGAAGAGCGAGCGAAGCACTGATTAGAGAACGAATTAACTACCACAGGTTCTCTAAACAACAACTTAAAGTGCAAATCGAAGACCTTCACACCACCATAAGGAATACAGTCAGTGAAGAAGACTTTGTGAGGATAGACGCGGCTACAAAGTTAAGTTACAATAAGGCTGGGGAAAAACAAAAACAGGTGCATCTACGAAAGCTGGATCAATTAACCAAGAACAAGAAACCAGCAAACACTAGAGGAAAGACCGTCATAAATATATCCAGCAGACAGCTGGACGAAACTGAAAAGACGATACTAGAGAAGGGACTAAACTACGCGGTAACGCCAAGGTATATTCCTAAATTCGATCTCATAACAGCCGTTGAGGAAACAGCAGCACGCCTAAAGACAGAAGAGGCAGAAGAGTATCGATGGAGAGCAAGGGAAGCCCTTGAGCCATCAAGGAGAATTAAACCTAATCTCACCAGGGCGGAGATTACAGCGATCAAAGTTCTCAAAACCGAAGCTACCATCAAGATACTACCTGTAGACAAAGACAATGCAACAGTGATCATGGATTCAAACACCTACTCAGAGAAAATCCAAGACCTGATCAACGCGGGTGAATACAAGAAACTTCCCACAGATCCAACACCGAAGGTCGAACGGAAAATATACCAGACGTTGTATAAACACAAAGAGGAGTTCTCAAACTTCCAGAGAATGAAACTTACTCCGCATTACAGCAAACCGCCTCACCTATACGGGCTACCCAAGATACACAAAGAGGGAATACCCCTAAGACCGATAGTTAGTTCCATAAATTCACCATGCCATCCTCTATCAAAGTTCCTGTTAACAATAATATCCCCACTAGCGGCCAAAACAACATCCATCATGAAAAATACTGAACACTTTGTAGACAAAATCAAACAAACTCACATAGCTCCAAATGACATGATTGTGAGCTTTGACATAGTAAGCATTAGCAATCATCCGAAACGGCTGGAACTGGATGACACACTTGCCGAACGCACAGATCTAAAGGTAGATACAATAATGAAGCTGTTAACGATCTGCATTAAGAACACATACTTCCAAGCAGACGAGCAGTTCTACCAACAAAAGTTCGGAGTGGCCGTGGGATCTCCACTATCTCCAGTAGTCAGTAACATCTACATGGAAGACTTTGACGAACGAGCTATATCTCAATATGAGAACAAGCCTAGTCTATGGCTGCGATACGTAGATGATACGTTCGTAATATGGCCCCATGGAAGAAAGACACTGGACGGCTTTCTGGAACATCTCAATAATCAACCCCGATCAATTAAGTTCACGATGGAAATAGAATCGGAAGGTAAACTCCCATACCTAGACGTACTAGCATAGAAGAATGGTGACACGGTACAAACAAAGGTATATCGAAAAGCAACCCATACGGGGAGATACCTACACTACGATTCTAACCACCACAATAGCGTGAAACGTGGCGTCGCAACATGCCTATATAGCCGAGCCAAGGCCATATGCTCGGAGAAAGAAGACCTTAAACGGAAAATTGAGATAATTACAGAAATGCTGCAAGCGAATGGCTACCCAAAAAGAACTCTAAACCAAACGCTAAAAGAGATGGAGACAAATACAGCACCGACAGGGGATGAGAAAACGGAACCAACAATGACGGCCGTAATACCATACATCCGAGGAGTTTCCGACAAACTGAGAAGAATAGGAAACAGATTCAATATAAGAACTGCCTTCAAGTCCACAACAACTCTAAGAGGCATGATGACGCATACCAGGCCTCAGAACGAAGACCAGAGTCCAAAGAACTGCATCTACAGCATACCGTGCGAATGTGGAAGACAATACATAGGGGAAACACAACGACCCCTACGAGTGAGATTATCGGAACACCGCAAAAATGTTAGAATGGGCGAAACCACCAAATCCAAGATCGCAGAACACGTCTGGAACTAAGACCACCACATACAATGGGATAACGCATCAATTGTAGCTAAAGAGGAAAACAGATTCCGTAGGAAGCTGAAAGAAGCTACATTCATAGCGCTGGCAGTAGAACCAATTAGCCAGGCTAGCGCAGAACTAAAGCCCATTTGGATGCCACTACTGCTCAGAGAATTACAAAAATAGTCTACTGCGCATACAGCGGTAATATATATATATACCGTGTGTCCACAGGAATACGCACCATAGGGATAACCAAATAGAATAGAAAGATCGGCTAACGCTGGAATCGCCGGCACGCTAAAACGTTGTTTTCTGGCTTCTGACTCGCCACTGTATGAAACAATATTGTTATAAATGGTACAAGAAAAGGGACGGTGGTCATAGCACTGGTTGATATTTATATTCTATTAGCATTATCTTATCTCTATGGTGCGTACTCCTGTGGACACACGGTATATATATATATATATATATTAAAGGTAAACATTTCAGGGTGTCATACCGCTTAATAAATTTGAAGATTCCTTCAACTGGTTGAAGAACATCTTGAATGGCGTTTGGGGTTGGACGACGTTTCGACGAAATCACATTCGTCATTTTCAAGTCCTTATAGTCCTGGTTTGGCTTCTAGTTATGCGGCAACACGACGGACTGTCAACTTGATGTACAGCTGACTGAATAGGTTGTTTATCAATTACTGTGGCAACTAGCATCGAGGGAGCTGTACTGCTAGAACGGATGGCTGGTGTTCGCAGAGAATGGCCGGCCGTTGCTTGTAGTAACGTTGGTAACCACGATGCAGGTAATCGGCTTGTGTCGTCGCGGGTGTTCATACAATTCGGACGTTTCACGATTTCGATGGCTTCTCGTATGATGCATGCGTCTTTGTGTTCGACGCTGGCAATGCTCTTGGTGTTGTCGAAATCAATCTTGTGCGAAGTATCCCATATATGATGCACTAGCGATGAAGTGTGTTCCATCTTCTTAACATAATTCTGATGTTCCTCCTTGCGTGCCTTTATTCTCCGGTTGGTGTGGCCTATGTAGCTGCTATCGCAATCCCGACACGGTATCTCGTAGACTCCTTGGTTTTCCAAAGGGATGTACTCTTTAGGATTCCTTAGTATGGACTGGATTATTCTATCCGTGGTAAAGGTTGTCCTGATGTTACATTTTCTAAGGATTCTTCCGATTTTCTCTGTCGTGCCTCGGATGTAAGGCAGGTACGCCATGCCACAAGGTCTCTCCTCTTCTGCGTCTTGCGTTTTGGTCTTCGGTGGTCGGAACGCTTTCCTAATCGCTGCTCTGCCATAACCATTTTGTTCGAATACTCGAGCAAGGGTTGCTAATTCTTGTCTTGTATTCTCCTTGTCGGCTATCCTTCTTGATATACAAACCAGTGTTGTCAGGACTGATTGTAGTTGAGCAGGGTGGTGGTGTGAATTAGCATTTAGGTAGCGATTGGTGTGCGTGGTCTTCCTATAAACCGTGTGCCCCAATTTTCCATTCTTCTTGGTGATGAGAACGTCTAGGAATGGAAGGTGGTTGTTCTTCTCCAATTCCATCGTAAACTGGATCTTATTATGGATGCTATTGAGATGGGTAAGGAAATCAGCAAGTCGATTCTTACCATATTTTTGCCATATGGGGTCAGGGTAAGAATCGACTTGCTGATTTCCTTACCCATCTCAATAGCATCCATAATAAGATCCAGTTTACGATGGAATTGGAGAAGAACAACCACCTTCCATTCCTAGACGTTCTCATCACCAAGAAGAATGGAAAATTGGGGCACACGGTTTATAGGAAGACCACGCACACCAATCGCTACCTAAATGCTAATTCACACCACCACCCTGCTCAACTACAATCAGTCCTGACAACACTGGTTTGTAGATCAAGAAGGATAGCCGACAAGGAGAATACAAGACAAGAATTAGCAACCCTTGCTCGAGTATTCGAACAAAATGGTTATGGCAGAGCAGCGATTAGGAAAGCGTTCCGACCACCGAAGACCAAAACGCAAGACGCAGAAGAGGAGAGACCTTGTGGCACGGCGTACCTGCCTTACATCCGAGGCACGACAGAGAAAATCGGAAGAATCCTTAGAAAATGTAACATCAGGACAACCTTTACCACGGATAGAATAATCCAGTCCATACTAAGGAATCCTAAAGAGTACATCCCTTTGGAAAACCAAGGAGTCTACGAGATACCGTGTCGGGATTGCGATAGCAGCTACATAGGCCACACCAACCGGAGAATAAAGGCACGCAAGGAGGAACATCAGAATTATGTTAAGAAGATGGAACACACTTCATCGCTAGTGCATCATATATGGGATACTTCGCACAAGATTGATTTCGACAACACCAAAAGCATTGCCAGCGTCGAACACAAAGACGCATGCATCATACGAGAAGCCATCGAAATCGTGAAACGTCCGAATTGTATGAACACCCGCGACGACACAAGCCGATTACCTGCATCGTGGTTACCAACGTTACTACAAGCAACGGCCGGCCATTCTCTGCGAACACCAGCCATCCGTTCTAGCAGTACAGCTCCCTCGATGCTAGTTGCCACAGTAATTGATAAACAACCTATTCAGTCAGCTGTACATCAAGTTGACAGTCCGTCGTGTTGCCGCATAACTAGAAGCCAAACCAGGACTATAAGGACTTGAAAATGACGAATGTGATTTCGTCGAAACGTCGTCCAACCCCAAACGCCATTCAAGATGTTCTTCAACCAGTTGAAGGAATCTTCAAATTTATTAAGCGGTATGACACCCTGAAATGTTTACCTTTAATACATATCAGCCGCGAAAACCTTCGTAATATATATATATATATAAGTTTACAACTAAAATATATAATCGCCCTGGTGGCCTAGTGGTTAGACTGGCAGACTAGCGATCAGCGGTCCCGGGTTCAAACCCCGGGGGAGGCTCAAATTTACGTAGAAAAAATTATAATATCAGTCCTTCTCAGGACTAACCAGGAACACCTGAAGACGGGAGTAGATCAAAACTCCCGAAACGTTGTGTGATTTACACCCTAGACAGTGGAAAAAGTCCGAAAAACACATCATTTGTTATCATTGTCCTTGTTCATTCTTTCTACATATAAAAAACGTTGCAATTGTTCTTTTTCTTCTGTATTATTTTTTGGGGTTTCGTATTTGTGTTTTTTCTATATATTGTTATGAGCCCGCCAAATCGGTACTTAAAACAAAACAAAAACAAACCGTAGCAATAATTTGCTGCAGCTAGCCTTCAGTTGAGACAAGGACGGTTCGAGGTGCCTGAAATAAGTTTGTTTGGCGCCACAAGGTTAAAATAAACTCCAGGTCTTCACGACGTCTCTAATCTTGAAGCAACATCAACGGAGTAGTAGAAAAATAAAGTACTGTTACATATAATGGTACATTTCGATGCAGTTAACAGTTGTTATGTATAATTTTTCGCTTAAATTTTGTTTTGAAAAACCTTGATATTTAGGGGATTTATAGTAACAGTTTTCAAAATACATTGATGTACGATTTCCGGCAGCCATTTTATGAGACTGATTTCGTGAGATTAATGTCCTTCTGGAGCTGCATGTGATTTTTTAAATTTTTACTTTATGTGGATCATGTAATTTCCAATTTTATTAGTGAAATCTGTTGATCAGCCATAGGAAATGTTGTGTTATATTGCTGAAATGAAGCCAGTTATACTGGGATAATTATGTATTTCTGTAAATTACTCACTCGAGGCCATCCGACATCTCTGGTATGTTATTTGTGACTCCGTTGGATATCGAGTTCAGATATCGTGTTTTTTCAGGCCTCTTTCGTAGTCTCCTAATTGGTACGTTAGTACTCCTGTTTTGTTTCCGACCTTTTTTGGTTCAATTATCGCTTGCCAAGCACCTGGAGGACCTCCACGCAGTCTGAGCACCCGCAACTCATGCAGTAGGCTTCGCATGCACGGCTTCTTACCAGTGCGACAGCCACGAGGTTTTACCCCACTGCGCGAACCTGTTGCGCTCGAAGTTATTTCCAACTAGTGGACAGCATCTTCGTATGACTAACCTGCATGGCTGTTCTGTCGGCGCCGGTGTGCCCTGTTGTGCAAGCTGATGCAGTGCGCTTAACTTTTTTTATGGTAATCTAACCGATTGTACCGAGAAATTAAGGTAATTCTGTGTAGCTATAGGCGACGTCCCACCTCGTGTAATATGTATGCGGAATAGGTCATTTTCATTTTATGTATTGAATATCTCCTTCGATTGGCAATACTGCCTTTGTTTGCAGTTTGGTTGCGTTCAAGTAACTCAACATTTTAAAATTTAACAGAAATCTTTTGCGAGTGTTTTCGGGAGCTTGAATTTTGCCAATAATACCTTGTGAGCGCCGAATGTACACAATTTTAACTGAATACCACCTAGACGAACTGGTACGAATTCGGATAGATCGCGGTTAGGTAAAAGCGATTTTAATGAAAAACTAAAATAATTAGGTTATTTCAAGTTATGGTGTTTTCTGTCTTTTATTATGTTTATGACACAGCTAAGTGGTTTAGGAATTTACACGCCCACTTGTACGTTTTCTGGTTTGGACAGTCTCGAACCAGTGGCGCTTTCGGACACCCCCCCCCCATTCCTGTTCAGGAACTAGCTGACGAAAATTTGCTACACTAAGAGACAATTCATGAACCGCCGTGCTGTGAAGTATATATTATTTTCTTTTTCTTTTGCGTGCAAATAAATTCCCTTGTGTAGCAAATAACAGTACTAAACTTTGGATACTTGCCTTTGCATTCAGGTAATACTTTTACTGCAAAAACATGTTCTGCACGTCTGCCTTAGAATAGAACACAACAAGAACAGCCAATGATATTTAAATACAATAAAGCACACCAATAGGTTAAAAGAAGTTCTGGTACAGTAATCTTAAGACTAATTTCAAGTAATTATTCTTCTGTGTGACGTCACTAGAGTATAAACTATGGAAAAATGTACTTTAAATACGCGAAAGACAGTCAGGAGACAATCGAATTCCCTGAAGAGTTACTAAATCGTTAATACACAAATTTAGACGGTAACACCTTAAACATAAACCTAAATCTAAGCATGCAAGTACTTTACAAAGCACGGTTAATTGGTGACACGTAACAACAAAATTTACATAGTATGCAAAGGTTACTCAACTATATTTTAATATAGAGGAAATGCAGAATTTGTTAAGCTACCTCAAGCCATGGAGGGAAAAGGCAGTGTTCAGTAGTATGCTACAAATAGAAAAATGGAGAAAAAGGTATCACGGCCCGGGCAGCGCGCAATTATGGCAATTGAAGAGAGGCACCCGGGGCGAAAGATGCATAGAAAACAGTTGGAAACGGTAGCAGTTCCAGCACGCTGGAGAAAATTCCCAGGCGTGTGGTATTGTGATCCGATATGAAATCGATATTTGGGGCCGGCGGTAAAAGAAGATACCGTAGAAAAGTCTGAAAGAGCTTACATTCATAGCGCAACTTAATAAATGAAAATTAAATAGAATTGCCTTCTGGCAATTTTATGCTTGCAAAACGCTATAGTCACGAATCACAATAACGTTACCATCTGCGGCAATCTGTATCGCGACACAACGAAACACCTTCGACTAAACTTTGATAGATCATCAAACTACCTCCCGAAGCAGCATGTGGCGCTACATGCTCGCTTGATTGGTAAAGCTCGACTAAAGCTCGAATAGCCAAATTTTCAGCTCACTGGCTTCTTTAATTATTTCACGCGGGGTGTACGGCAGAAAGAAAAATCCCCGATGTAGTATTAGCAAAATAGCCGGCGTGAAATCCCTTTTACTGAACTAGAAGTGTGCAACGCAGGGCGTTACATTCCGGTGACAAGCAGTCGTCATACTTTTAAACATTGCATAAATACGCGAACAGGGCCGGACTTGGCACAAGAAATCGACAAATAACCGAATTACCTATTGCAACTTTACGAATTAAAAATGTACCTAACAATATGTCATTTATGATTTTGTTCATTTCCATCCTTCCCTCTATTCTCATTGAAGATCTCATTTGTGCACTTCTTATCTTACTGCGATTATTTTCTGTGGCAGTAGGTTAATATTTGGGTTGCTATGGCTTTGCAAACTTGATCGTCAATTTTTTTGTACTTCCTTGTTAGAGAGAAACTTTGTTTTGGTGCCAAATAATCTGCCTACTGCACCGGATCTTTCTCTGATTTAACTCATCTATTTGTCCATCTTGCGGTATTATTTCCCCAACCGGTTCTAATTATTCTGCTTCGTTTAGTACTGCTCTATGTTTTGTTTTTTACTGATAATAATCATAGCTTTTGAAGCGTACATAAATAAAAAAAGCAGAGACACTCACTATCGGTTCCTTTGATTTCAGGAATTACGATTTGAATGACCTTAAACGGTCTCTTGGGGGTACTTTCAGGTATTATCAACAAATGGCGTCACTACTTTACACATCAACGTTAGTAGAACTGGGATGAATTACTCAGTTCTACCATTATACCACATAAACGTTTAATTTGGTAGTGGTACCTTAAATTACCAAGGTTGGTAGAACGGAACGACTAATTCTGTTCTAGCAAGCTTGTAATATACTCTTTGTTCTGCCATTTAGTGGTCCTGTTTAGAAATGCCCCCTAAGTTACTGTCCCAGTCACTCTACACAGGTTCCAACATTTGGCATGAGTGTCTCTGCTAGTTTGATGTCTGTAAGCCGGTTTTTGCTTTATTCATGTTTATTTTCATATTTCAGATTTTTGATCTTTTGCATTCTCTAGTATCCTACTTCATACTGTTTACATCATTTCCTGTTACTTTTATTGCTTCGCCTAAGATTAGCACGATCAGCAGTTGACTTAAAATGAATACATTCCAATCTAACCCTTTTTCTTATTTGGAAGATTTTGTTTTATCTTATAGACCCTGTACACATCTGATTGCATTTTGCTTTACTCTTCTGTTCTTTAGTATTCTCCATATATCTCTCTATTGAATGTGTAATGCTTTTTTCGTCTTCCCGTATTGTATTCTAACTATCTGATCTATGATAAAAATGACAATCTGTACTCCTTTATCTAATAATTTTAAACCGAATCTGTCTACTCGTTGTTATTTCTGAGCAAAAGGTTTTCGTAAATTATCTGATAGATTTGTAGCTTTTATGGTATTACTATAAATTACAATGAAACCAACTATTAGTTATTTCTCTTTATATACAGGGTGAGTCAATAGTACGGGAAAGCTCGATTGCACTTAAGCCGTTAAAGTTATTGAAATGAGCTAGGTGCCACTACATACAGGAAGTTATGGTGCAGTTTAGAAAATAATTTTTTGTTATACAGGGTGTTCCATTTTATTCAGGGCAGTAATTTCAACTTCTTTTTTATGGAACACCCTGTATATTTACAAAAATATGAATTTATCTTTTTCTAGGACTTATAATAAAGTTTACTTTTTGAAATTTACTTCAGCCGTTTTGAAGTTACTCGATTTTTTCTGTAAAAACGTGCGCCTACGGACTCTTATTCAAAAAATCACAAGGCACTTGATCGTAGAGATATCTAATTGAGATTTTGGTCATTCCTAAACAACTTTTTGGAGTATCATTTGGAAAGAAGAACGCTTACCTGCGTTGTGGGATTACTTAGTTGTGACACGTTAACTTTTCGAAACTTTGAAGGGCCATAACTTTATTTTTTCAAATAGCACTCCTTGTATTTTATTGCTTAGTGGTATTCAGCATCTTATTTTACAATTTTTATGTGCTATATGTCTTATGCCAAAAATTTATAGTTTAGGAGATAATTCGGATTTTTTGAAAATGCACAAATATCTCATCTATACCGACCTAGTGTGCCATGGAAACAAGTGTTCACGAGTTATTGTTTGAGACATGTCAAAATTGCACTCGTTTAACCTCATGGTTTTAA
The DNA here is from genome assembly GCA_940337035.1 of Agriotes lineatus. NCBI lineage: Eukaryota > Metazoa > Arthropoda > Insecta > Coleoptera > Elateridae > Agriotes > Agriotes lineatus. The sequence continues at coordinate 27,257 of CALNHX010006363.1, forward strand.
TTTGTCGGGAAAATGAAATTAACGAAATATGAAATGGTGGATATGGTTCACGTATTAGGTGAAAGTGAGCGAAACACGTTACTGGCGACTAGAATTTATGCACAAAGATATCCCGGTAGGAGGCATCCAACAGCAAGAGACTTCGGAAATGTGCAAACAAGATTTGAAGAAACGGGTAGTGTCCAGTATGAGAAACACCGTCGGCGAAACCCAGCGACCGAGGGTGAAAATGAAGATCTGGTTGTGCAAAGTGTTGTAGAAAACCCGCACACAAGTTTCCGTGCCGTAAGTCAACAACTGCGAATTTCCAAAACCAGTGTTTCTAGGATTATCCGTAAAAACAAATTCCATTCGTACCATGTCCAGTTAGTACAGCACCTAAATGAAGACGACTATGTAGCCAGGCAAAATTTTTGTTTATGGGCCCGAAATAAGGAACAGCTGGAAAACAATTTTTTCAATAACTTGCTATTTACGGATGAGGCGACATTTAAAAAAGATGCAAAAGTTAATATTCACAACTTTCATTACTACGAGACTCAAAACCCCCATTGCATTCGACCACTCGACTACCAATATCGATGCTCACTTAATGTTTGGGGTGGTATGGTTGGTAGTAGGGTTCTTGGGCCGTATTTTTTCGACGGCCCACTGAATGGAGAATCGTATTTGCACATTCTCCAAAACGATTTTCAATTGTATCTGGATGATTTGTTTTTAGATGTGAGAAGACGAATGTGGTTTCAACGTGACGGTGCCCCATCACATAATAGTCGTATTGTAATGGAGTATTTTGACGGTAAATTTGCTGGACGCTGGATTGGCAGGGGAGGTCCAGTACTATGGCCTCCGAGGTCGCCTGACCTAACAAAACCAGACTTTTTCTTATGGGGCTTCGTCCACGATCGGGTGTATCAAGCTGAAGTCACTACTAAAGAAAATATATTCGGCAAAGAATTACAGAAGCTTTTCATAGCATTGACGCTGCCACACTTGAAGCCTTGAATGCGTCGTTTTTAAGAAGGATTAACGAGTGTATAACCCAAGGGGTCGTCATTTTGAACATGGTATGTAATTCTAAGTGCTATTTGCTATAAATAAATAACTCCAAGTTTCTAATTATTGTTTATTTTTGGGTACATGTGTATACTTCTGGATATCATAAAAACATGTTTAGGTCTAACTTTTGTGCGTCTTCTATGGTGGTATCTATTACTTTCCCTAAATACATCTTTTGTTAATTTTATTTTCTCGACAAATTAAAAATGTAACGTACAACAAGTGCAATTATAACGTGTGTCAAGCTATAATTAATTTTTTTCCATGGCACACTCGGTAGGTATCGATGAGAAATGTGTGCATTTTTAAAGAAATTCTAATATCTCCTAAACTATAAATTTTTGGTATAGGACATGTCCTAGAAAAAAGATATAAAATTAGAGGTTGAAGACCAGTAAGCAATAAAATACAGGGGGTGTAATTTGAAAAAATAAAGTTATGGCCCTTCAAAGTTTCGAAAAGTTAACGTGCCACAACTAAGTAATGCCATATCGCAGATGAGCGTTCTTATTGCCAAATGATACTCCAAAAAGTTTTTTAGGCATAAGCATAATCGCAATTAGATATCTCTACGATCAAATACCCTGTGATTTTTTGAATAAGTGTCCATAAGCGTACGTTTTTACAGAAAAAATCGAATAACTTCAAAACGTCTGAAGTAAATTTTAAAAAGAAAACTTTATTATAAGTCCCAGAAAAAGATAAATCCCTATTTTTAAAAATATACGGGGTGTTCTATTTAAAAAAAATAAGTTGAATACTGCCCTAAGAAATAAAACCCTGTATAACGAAACAAAATTTTACAAACTTCACCATAACTTCTTGTATATAGTGGCAGTTGGCTCATTTTGATATCTTTAACGGCTTAAGTGCAATCGAGCTTTCCCGTACTAATGACTCACCCTGTATATATATTTATATGATGTGTTATTTACTTCATACCTTCAAAAGGCTGGTAATCCCTTTCTTCAATTTGTTTAAAGTGACTTCCTCGGTAGTTGCATTGAGTATAAAGACAACGACATCAAATAGGCAATTATCGATTTCAACCTACTTTCGATTGTAAATTTTGAAATGGCAAATCAAACCTATTATACAGCTGATTGAACATTGCGAGTAATTGAAATTGCAATAGTACTATATGTATTTAAATACCCGTTGTTAATTACATAATAGAAACTAAATACTTTTATTTTCTATCTTATGACTAAATATGCACAGAAAAATAGAACTGTATGAAATTACTGAAACAAGCTGAATACCAAACCAATAATGAATAGTTGTTAAAACTAAAATCCCGCACTTGCATTTCAAATATCCGTGCTTTCCCGCATCTTCTATTTCAAATATTGGCAATTCCGCGCTCCCTTTTCAAATTCAAATGCCGACGCTTGTTGACTCGAAGAAGCGATTGTAATGTTGTGTTAGAGCGAATCGGTTGAATGAGTGGGACAGGGAAAGCAAGCGAAAAACCCTCATGTCCATTTTCCTTCAGCCCGCATTTTAACAATCAGCGTCTCGAGGCATTCACCCAGCGGCAGTGTTACGAAGTAAAGTATGATCAAAAATTAATCTCATCTAGTATGGCTATGAAAGAACCAATTGCTGCCTTTAAAACTGATTCCAATATATTTACTTAAAAATTGTTGACAACTGACACATTTTGTATTTGTGTTATAATTATTCTTTATCTATGTCTGCTTGGATAAAAACCTATTATCAAATTCATTTGAGTTAGTTAATGAACGCCATTATTTAATGAAATCAGATTAATCTGCGATACGCAATGAAACTTATTACCTAACTCAAATTTTATTACCTAACTGAAATAGTCTGATGAATAATATTTGCCAATACAATATTTTTGAAAATGACGGATTTGACATTTCTCTTAATGCACTTTTCTCAATTTTGGGTAGTTGTAGATAAAATTTTGTACAATACATGTGTGATAATGCACTTATCCCACTTGTATAGTAAATATCTATTATTCAAGCTTTTTATAACGATGCTTTGTCAAGAACAAACGATTTTTATAATCCAGTCATATTATCGAATTTCGCATCTAGAAAATGGTTTGTGTTTAAACTAGTTCAGAGTGCGTTTTCCTGAAGTAGCAGTGATTGAAGATCATTTCCTACGTCAACTGCAGCATACTGTTACCAATTTTGAACAAACTGGTAGTGTAGCTCACAGAACTAGAACTGGCAGGAAACGAATTCGAACGGATGATACCATCGAACAACAAGTAAGGGGTCGGATGGCAAATGAATCTACGTTATCGCTTCGAAGGTTGTCGCAGGAAAGTAATCTTAGTTGTGATACATGTCAAACCATTAAAAAAAAGATTTAAACTTCCATCCCTAGAAAGTACAACTTCATCAGGAATTGCTGCTACCAGATTATAATAACCGAGTTGCATATTGTACCTGGTTCCGAGACAATCTGGATGATAATGCTTTGGATTTGACGTTCTTCTCAGACGAATCATGGTTTTATTTGTCTGGATACGTCAATTCGCAAGTGATGAGAATGTGAAGTACCAACTATCTCAATTTCATAAGAGAACCTCCTTTGCATTGCTCTAAAATTGGTATTTGGGTAGCTCTTTCGTGAAGGTGGTTGATCAGTCCTATATTTTTTGAAAAGACCATCACTGCTGAAATATTCCAGAACAACATCATGCAAGCATTTAGCAATCAGTTGGATGATGAGGAACTGCAACAGGGTTACTTTCAGCAGGACAATGTTCGACTCCATGTGGCTCGTACTACCTTGGAATTCTTGCGAAAATCGTACGACACTCATTAATGACCAATAGAAAAATTAGTTCAAGAGCCGTAACCAAGACAACAAAATTACTTGGAAATTTTTTGTAGGTGTGGAGTACTTCTTTTTATGGTTTGTGTCGTTACGATTTTCTTACCGAATCTGCATTCGAGCATTAATTCATATCCGGAAATTATTTTTCGTGCATTCCAACAACGTCTTAATTAATATTACGTTGTTGGAACCCACTCAAAAAAAAATCTGGAAAGAATTAATGCTCTTATGAGATTGTATGTGACAAATTTATGATGAAAGATTGATTTCACACCACCGTTATCCACCAAGATCGTGTGACCTTAGTCATCTCGACTATTTCCTGTTTCCCTTGTTAAAAAACACCATTTTTAAGACACCAGGCATATTTTGGAAGATTTGCGACAAAGTATCGTAGAAGAATGTAATAACATTACACCTCACCTTTTACAAAACGTGTTTGAGAACATGAAGAGACGTGTTGCACTGTGTATTGGCATTTCCAACGTCTTCTGTAGTTTAATAACCAAGTTTCGTTAGTAAATAAACGGGTTAGCACAATTCTTATTTTTAGGTTAGTTTTAGGATGAAGTGTCTATGCGACCGGCGCAGGCCTAATTGTTGAACAATTACATTACTTTTACGTGTAAATTCGTTTATTTCAATATAATATTATAATAAAATGGATAAAACAAATATTTAATAATCAAATTTGACATTTCGAATTAAATATAGGTATGTAGGCCAATTTTAAAGGCGTTGGTTTGCACTTCCACAGCCGTACCAGAGGAAATTAATTTTTGATCATACCCCAGTTGTCCGGTGTTAAATTCACAGGAGCTTCGGCCGCGGCAGGGTTGTGTTCAAAATGTATATGAAGCCTTTTGTGGTGCTTTTCATTGTAAAACACTCAACGTCTGAAGCTAGTAGACTACGGTGTGTGTGGTTGAACTTTCCTTGGCAGGTCTATGTGTGTTATAGCTAAACCAATCTTCTCCTTTGCATAGTAGCACTGTTGTGCGATCAACACTTTGGGCGAATTCTACGAGAGTGGTTTTCGGACGTGCCAAATCTGTGGAGCTGTGATAATGAGACGTCGTTTTGCCCTCTTCCCAATAGTTGTCGTTACGAAGATATACGTGCCAAGCCCATCTTCTTGTGTTTTCGTTTTACAACGTCGCTTCGATAGCCAGCAATGTGCGCTGTCCTTGTAACCATCTGCAGAGAAGACGACGAGACGAACTTTCGGCTGCAGAAAACAGCAACATCGCCGGACATCATTCAGGTACTGTGATCTACTGTTTCTATTGCCTGGGTACTTTAGAGTGCGATAATCTTGTGTCGTCTTGAAAGTGACGTAATTTTATATGCGGCAACCACCATATTTGGAAGCCAGCGCGAGTGACCTACTTTGAGAGGAAACTGTAATTTTTGTTGCATTATAACATACAGAGTTTTTGTACTGCTTGTTTTAATGTAACCAAAGTACTTTTGTGTCACACCTCTTATTGCTAAGTAGATTTTAGAGTTACTAACTATCCTTTACATCTGTTCATGTCAAACGTTTTCTGGCTTACTTAAATGCAGTAGATTTGCAGTCGTTTTTAACTTCTTGAACTTGTATTTATGATAGTTACAGGTGTTGATGTATATATGTTATGCTTTCTTTTGTTTATTGATTGTGAGATGACCAACAAAGCTAATAGACTAGCAAAGGTAGGTTCCAAGCAACCGGACGACCTACCCGACCGTCGAAGTGGAGCGTCGGTCCTCTGACTTCGAATTTCTACGAGGGCCGGCGGAAAGTTTCTTCCCCATTTTATCAATCATTTTCGTAGCGCTCCACTTCCTCAATGATTTTATTACAATTAACTCTTATGGTGACAGCATCTCGCTCTAAATTACGTCGTGTTGATCCGAACCGCTCTTCTCCCTGAGCAAATAGCCGGACAACCGTCTGTTACAGCAAGTTGCGGCGTGATTAGGGTGAGCTTTTTTTAAGAGTGACGTGTCCTAGCGACCCATTTAGACTCTCCACGAAGTGTTTTAGGGTCGTAGCAGTCGTTTTGTGCTGTACGATAGTATAAATAAAGCAGAGCACTTACGCTGTTTTGGACACGTAAAAAGAGTGAATGATGACAGGACAACAAAACGAGTATGAATATAAAGCAAGACCTTAGAGATAAAGTCCCAAAGAACGATCAAGAACAACATGTACACAAGAACTACAAAGGCAGCAGAAGAAAGGGACGGAAAGAAGTGACTAAAACGACGTAAGACAGTGAAAGATTATTTGACAGTAGTGGATAACTAAAATACGAAAATAGCAAGAGATCCCAGTAAGAAAATTCTTTACTAAATAATAGGTTACTGTAAAACAAATCACCTCCGTGGTCAACCTTTTTGATAAAAACCAAAAATAAGAAGTCACTAAGCATCCATCATTAGATAATTTCTCACAATTAGCTTAGGAATCAATACATAAAGCATAAGTAAATTTACTTCCCTTCTCCATATTAAGTACCTACCAAGTATAACTAATCACACTAAAATCTCCTATCAATATCTACCTTCGTATAATACTTCAATCCAATGCAGTAAATTCAACATGAAATAATCGGTGCATTCATATAAAATACTGCACTTGCCTCGTCAACGTAGTTTAAGAGTAATTTTGCTATTTTCAGACTGCCTGCAGCGGTAATAGACTGATAATGTCAAAACGATGGTGGCAGGTATAATGAAGGAGCAGAAGCGTGGGTAGAGCCATCGCTCGAGCGCCCAGTCTACTGGAATATCCGTAAATGCAACTATAAAATCGCAGCTGCTGCTGCAATTCTCAATAACTCGGGTAATAGCGCACAGGAACCGAAGTTGATTGCAGTGTACTCGATTCAAATAAATTGTAGTATATTAAAACTTTGCAAAAATTGCAAAGGAATCTACCAACTGTATTACTGGGTTTATTTAAAAAATGTTCAGTGTTGTACTCTGTATTTTTAAATGCCCAAATGACCACCTCGAAAGTTGAAAGTTGTAGACTTAATGGGGGAAAATCGTTGAGTGATAATAAATAAAATTGCCGAAAATCTTGCTCAGTACACCACATCAATCATGACCTGCTCTAATTTTATTAAGTGTCTGCAAGATGGGCCCTATGGCAGCTGACTTGAGAACTGAAACAGCTACGTTTTGAACTTTTGGTGATGCTTTGAAGCGGAAGAAGCAAGACCGAGTGAAATCATTAATCGACTATGTACCAAAACTATTCTATCTGCGTAGTAGTTGACTGCAGATTATTAGGTAACAAGATATACTATATACTTGTTAATATGATCGCAAACTCCGTAAAAGGCAACAACAAAGTACTGCAAGCTACAAATTTTTCAAGAACGTCTTTTGTAAGAAAAATGTATAATCTGTGCACTCTTAGTGGCACTCACAATTCGTCATGTGGTGAATATTGTACCACACTAACTAAAACCAAATACCAATAAAAAGAGGAGTTCGCCAGGGCGACACGATTTCGCCCAAAATATTTACAACAGCACTAAAAGATGTTTTCAAACGACTACCACGAGAAAACAAAGGCATCAGTATAAATGGAATCAGATTAAACCACCTACATTTTGCCGACGATATTATAGCAATTTCTGAAACGTAAGAAAAACTCGAAGTCATGTTAAACGAATTCGATCAGGAATCAAAATCGTTTAGGATTAAAAATAAATAAAAAAAAAATCAAAAGTAAGGACAAACACGGGAGAAGAAGTTACGGTAAAGATAGGAGAGACAAATATAAAAAGGTAAAAGGGTTCAGGGTCATTTCAATTCTCCCAACTCTTCAGCCAAGAACGTGAATTATAGGATGGGTGAAGGAAAGGGGTAGAGAATGGAAGAGAGGCCAGGAAAGGTGGAGAAGTACTGCCCCGCCATTCGCTTCAGAGAAGGTACTCTGCTGACTCAAGAAAACCACTTAAAAACCTGAATCAGAGTAGACGGTCAAGGGAATCGAACCTGTGACCTCCCGAATGATAACCAGACAAATATAAAGCAAGTGGAAGAACATATATATATCTGGGGCAACATATCAAAATGGAGGAAAAAAATTAAACAAAATACCTAGAAGAGCAAACTAGGATGGGCAGCTTTCGGCAGTCATCATACGAAGGGCCTTAGACTAGAACCTTTGGAGGATTTTGGTGTGGGATGCCTTCGCGCAGCCCCATAGCAGGATTCCGTAGGTCCATACGGGTTTCAAGATTACTTTGTATAGTAATAGCTTATTTGATAGGGATAGTTGCGATCGCCTTCCAATTAGCCAGTGCATTTGTTTAACTTTCAGATCCAGGGGTTTCCTCTTAGTTTTAATATGAGTGCTTCGAGTAAGTTTACCATCGAGGTGCATCCCTAGATATTTTATTTCGGATTTTATTGGAATAGAAGCATTGGTAAACCTAACTTGTGGACAAACTAAGCGTCTGTTTGTGAAGATTATTTGTGCAGATTTTTCACTATTGACCGTTATTCGCCATTTGCTAGTCCAATCTTGCAGTAAATCGAGGTGGAGTTGTAGTTGTTCTGCTGCTGCTTCAGGTATTTTGCTGGTTGATAGGATGGCCATATCGTCTGCAAACATGGCGATTAGGGTGTTCTAAGTGGTTGGAGAGTTTAGCGAAGCGTTAGCTATTCTAGCCATTGGACCTAAAGTAAATACCCAGATTTGTACTTTAGTTACTGATGCGTGATTCAAATAACTGTTTATTTGATGTTTACTAACCCCTATATAAGCTATGATATTATTCATGTAAAAATTTAAGTGAATATTCAGATCCAATAGATCATTTTGATTTAAACTGTTTTATGTAATTTTTATTTGTGGTTATCTACATTTATATGAAGCACTGTCTTTGTGTTGTGTGTTATTTATTGTACAGTACCCAGGCAATTGCGAGGAGTCCACCTAAGGTGGGTGAACATTTCTGCGTCTGTAGAGTGCCTCCCATGGGCACCGAAGCGATGTAACAATATGAATTTTGAACGTTGGGTTCGCTGCTTTCACTTTGCCGATGAGCCCAACCGTGTTTTTCCCGATTTAGTAAAGTGGTGCCGTCTGGTATTTAACATCTTTATTTCGTTTACCGGGTCGTGGCCCTAAATAAGGTGGTAAAGGACTAGTCTTCTCCACTGAGTGACCCGACAACTTTTGTTACAGCCCATCGTAACGTAATTGGGGCAATTGATCCGAGAATTTTCTGGTTTGTGTCGTTTCATATCGTAAAGTCGTGTTGGTACTGTAATATATTAGCAAAAACATTTTATACAAACTCATGTAACCAAAACTACGACCAAACCTTCCTATCCTATTGAAAACAATATCGATAATTCCCACTCAATTAACAATCCTTTTAATATCACAGAACTAGACGCCAACCTAAATAACATTAACAAAGTTAGTACCCCTGGTCCAAAAACTTCCTGATAAAGGAAATGCTACCTTCTAAGCCTCTATAATACCATCAACACACAAGGGTTCATCTTATTGTTTATGAATGACAATTCTGGTGAAAAAATCACTAGCTAGTCATCCATGTGGTGCATATAGAGATGCCTATGTTAAAACTACTCTACAAAAACTTATTTTGTCAAAAATTTACTATGGGTGCGCCCAAAACTTAGACCTGATTCACCAAGCCTTAAGTATCTACGGGAGCTTTCAAAACTAGCCCAACGTTAAAAATACTTTACAAACATCAGAAATGCCATTAGAATGTAGAAGACAAGGTGTTATACTAAACTACGTTTTTCCCAAGAAAACCAAATCATACATATTTTCTATCAATACTATGGCCATAAAAATACTCTCATCTATTCAAGAACAATATCCCAAAGTTAAAATAAATTTCATTAAATCCAGCCCCACATGGCTACAAAAATTTCTTATTGTCAACCACCACGTGACCTTTTACCCTCAATCAAATACCAATCCATCGTTCATCCACAGCAGCTTCACAAAGATACTCAACAAATACAGAGAATATAATAAAATATATACAGACGCGTCCAAAAGTGCAATAGCAGTGGGAATGTCAGTGATCATAGAAGGGAAAGATAGACTTACGTTTACACTACCACCATCGAATAGCGTTTTTATTGGAGAGGTGTGTGCGCAATTGCAAACTTTGTCCTACGTGTCAAATCAAGAAAACGGTAACAGCTACCTTATATTAGTGACTCCAATAATGAGATAGTAAACGAAATTATAGATTTGGAACACAAGGACATTCCATCGCGCACTGGTGGGTACTATCCCATGTTGGTAATTTTTGGAAACGAGTACGCTGATGCTACAGCATTAAAGGTCATAATTTCTCGTCAATCAATCTAACTAAATGAAATAAATCGAATTGATCTCAAGCTACACAACGACTCCATCTAAATTGAGCAAAATCAAGCCAGCTATCACGCCATGGACAATAACTTTCTGCTTTCCAAGACAGAATCAATAACCTTCTGCACACTAAGAATTGGACAGCCCAGGATGACTCATCTTTATCTCATAAATCGAACCACCTGAATGCTCAATGTGCAATACTATGTTAACTGTAGAACCCATCATTTTGGAATATCCACAATTCACCATTGAAAAAAACCAACTCCAACTACCTTAGAAAAAGCCTTGGGAGATGACAACGAAGCAGTAGAGAAGATCGTAATTTTAATAAATACACAGGATTACTATGAAAACTGTAGATATGTATATGTAACAATAAGCTAATGACCTAGATGTTGATGCTATTTAATTCTTTTGTGAATTTAAGCACACTAAACGACTATGCGAACCTGTCAGAAAGTATTGTATTTTGGTTATCAAGACAACACCGATTTAACTCATTAAAAGATACAAAAATGAACTTATTTTGGTGGCACTTCATGTTTATACAATTCGGTGTCTGCTGTACAAGCATTATTGGTATACTTTGCTGAGCAATAAATTGCTTTCGACTTCAAACGTTTTTACAAATTTACAATTTATATAAACCTTTTAATCAATTGCGACCAAACCAAAGTTGCATGAAAGGTCTCATGAAACTACATAACTTTTAATATAACGATCGTCTTTGCGTTAAATGAAAGACGAATGTGTAAACATCTTAACTCGAGAACGATAGAACCTATTAAAATGATTTCTTTGCTAGTCTGTATGAAATATTAAGGCAAAGAACTGAAAAGCTTTTGGGCGAAATTGGTCACTTATCCTTGTATGTGTTAACGATTTGTAATCGGGCTACCAGTAGTAGACGTTAAGCGCTTATATACGTTAGGATGACGTAGAAATCCTAGATGTGAGTGATTATTTATTTCGTATAGGGTTCGGAAACTGTCATTATCACTAGCACTTTTTGGTTTCTTATGTTGACTTTAGTGCAAACTTGACAATTGAAAATTTTTAACTTCCGGTCGTTACGCAAAGACGTCACAGAGAATGTATAAAAATCCTTCGATCTATACATTTAACTTAAGTGTATAAATAATTACTCTCTTTGAGTTAACTAATATGTTTTAACTGATTTTAATTAGTGGTTATTTTTATAACATTCTATTACGCAAGAAGTAAATTGTTACATCAATATTAACCCTTTCAACAACCATCATAAGGACGCCTATGAATTCACCATGACAAAAAACATGACCTACATTTATGTTTTGACGTATGTGTAACTACTTTACTAAATAAAAAATTAAAGCAATATATATGTCCATCGCATAGGTGCCCACGGACACAGAAAGAGAGATACTTTGACAATTTGTTTTCGATCCATAACAAAATAAATAATCAGTCACATCTAGGAACTCTATGGTGGCGTAGCGGCACAATGCCGGGATGCCGAGTCTAAAATCGCCATGTTCAAATTTTAATCACCGTAAGATTTTTGCAAGCTTCCGAGAGATGCGAGCAGAAATTAGTATCCTTTGTCGCCTTTAACTCTGAAATGGCAGATTATCTGCACGCTCTGCCTCATACGCGCTCAGCACTAACGGTGTTGGTAAATCGCCGACTCGATATTAAATCCACTTCCTCCATCTACACATTGCAAAAATTAGTTCTTGTCCTCTTTGCAAATTCTCTTTAGCCGAAGTCGTCATAATGGTGCGATCATGTGTATAACATAATATAATGACGGCCATACCACATTGAGAGCATCGGTTTAACAGATTAAGAAGATTGAAGGTGTTCCAAAAAGCGCATGGCAGAAACCACTCCATGCTGTTTTTAATCGCCTTCTTCGACAAAGATGGCATCATTCGTTCCTGAAGGTCAAACTGTAAACGCCTCATTCTACGAGGAAGTTTTGAAACGGTTGCTCATACGTATCTGGAGTGTTCAGCCTGAATTCCAGGAACGAATTCACGATTAATGATTCCATCTTTGTCGAAAAAAGCGATTAAGATTGTTCTCCCGAACTTGTCGCAAAACCTCATGTTAACGCCTTGCTGCATTGCACTGTGACAGTACGATGTACGATCCACACTGACGACGTTAGACCGCCAGCATCTGGTTAAACTTGGCTGCCAGCTGCACTCCCCATTACATGCTACTTGTAAATATATGCAAGTATACACATAACAATGCGCGGGAACGTCTGGCCCATTTCCGTTTAGATATCAGAGCATTCACCGAACTTTTTAGAAACACCTTGTATTTTATAATGGAAATAGTATTTTGAATTGCACAACTTTGTCGGCGGCATTAAAAAATAGAGTATAGTAAGAGTTCCATATTCAGCAAACTTAAATCCAGGTTAAGGTTTGCTTATAGTAAAGTCTACACATTACCCTTTTTCTGTGATGGCACAATTTTCCCTCTTTATCTATACCATAAAATCGGTGGTCTCTTTCTTTGTATGTATGCTTTGCTCGGAAAATACTGGACGGATCAAATTGTATGATAGCTTAAAATTTTTCTAATTTTTAGACTTAGATCGTACGACGGTTTTTATTTAAAAAAAAATACGAAAAAGTAAACTCTTAATTAAATCGTAATTGGGGAAGCGAAGCGTAGCTCGGCCACCACCAGTGCCACCTACCGCCGTGAGGGCACACCAGATTCAACACGCCAACGTACAGCGAACTACCGGCAAGCCCACACTCCACTTTAGTGCGGCCACCACAAGCGAGATGGCGTTGCCGTTTATTTGCCCCGTTTGGATTAAGACACATCGTGCCATTAGCGAAGCGAAGCGTAGCTCGAGTGATTCACTAGTTTAACAATAAGGAACTGGACGAAACAAAAAAGCGGCAGTTTTTGGTCAGGTCCTCTTTAAATATGGTTTGTTTTACAATACTGTCAATATGACATTTGTCCAAAATTAACACTCAATAAAAAGCAGGCGAGTAAGCCTAAAATCTTATTTTAAGCGTTATGGACTTTTTCGAAAAGAAGAAACTTCGGATTATATAGGTCAGGAATGTCTTGGTTTGATTAATGTGCTATTTAGAGCATCCCTTACATTAATGGTTAGATATATGTCAAATTATTTCTGAAATTCACTACCTGTGATCTAAATGATCTTTTTGAATTTTACTGTAATATAAGACATACGTTTTTAACGCTATGTTTTGTTATTGCTGACATCACAGAAAAATTGTAATGTGTAGACTTTAGCATCAATTCCCTCGATAATAATATAATGTACAGTACTGAACATGGGTTGCGTATTTGATAATATGAAATGTAATTTATTTTACAATAAAATGGACTCCACATTTCGTTTGATTTTCATTATGCCTTTTAACTGGTGGTTAATTTTATAATAGGGTGTTAGCTAGTTGTCGTTCCCTAACTGACCAATCTATTCAATCCGTTTTAGGTTTTAATGTTGTATCAAGAATGTCCCACCCAAGCATTTTCTTCAAAAGGGTTCAAAAGGGTAATTTCTGAATCTCCATTAATAGGTTCCCTTTTGAGCTTAGTCAAGCTTTTTGAATATTATATAAAATTCCTGTTTATACACTTTGTAAATCTTAACAAAAGAATTACCGCTGATCACAGCTGACTTTACCAACAAAGTGGGCCAAGAGTTCACTAATGGATCACTGCGGATTGAGCCTCAGAAATCTAAGAAGTTATTATTTTGACAAGAGGAGGAGTTTGTTAAAACTAACACCTCATTTAACCTACCAAGGATGCTCTACGCCTGGAAATCATTCCAAGACTAATATAATGGTGTCGTTGCTCGGAAGCATGTTGGCTTTATTCTTACTCATCATCATCCATCCAGCCTGTTGTTTGTCTACTTGTTGAACATGGGCCTTCCCTAGCTTTCTTCAAGATACTCTCTTTCGCGCTATACGGTGCTATTGTGTTCCTGCCTGAGAGAACCACAACCTACATTAAGTATTACAAGACACATTGTAGGATTGCGACAAACGAACACAACATACCACAAATACTTTTTAACAACTTATGGTGAAACTTAGATACAAACTAGCAAAAACAACATTTACACACACACGTCCTTACTGCCATCTCCATTGTAGCTGGTCAGCCCTCAAATTTGCCCATGTGTTTACGATAATGCTAAATCAATTGAAAACTCCAGTATCGATGTTCCTATTCCTTAGTTTCCTTTATTTCTTACTGTAAGATATTTATGCTTCCTTTAGTGCTTAATAATAATAATAATAATCATAGCAATGGGACAATTGAACAATAGAAAAACATTACGTAAATGTGTTAAATAATTCAATCACTGAATAGTGCCCCAACACAATTTTGGATTCAGATCGGATTAAAACCTTACCTGCTCTTCCAACCAAACATCGATGTAAAAGTTACTCACAAAAAACTACAATGTCAAACTTAAATAACCCTTAACTAATTCTGCGATGTTGCACGGAACCCAAGGGTAAACCTTAAAACATATTTTTGTAATACCTACTTGTTAAAGGTTTCTTTAAGAACTGTTTACTGCTCCCTTTACGGCCGCAGGCCTTAAAAAGTGTTCGTAAAGACCATGATTACTGAATTGTGTACCAAAGTAAAAGTGAAATTTGCCACACACTTCAGCAGACGGCGGTAAAGACTAATTCATTAGCAACGTATTTCTCAACTTTATCTCTCACAATAGCTAATAGTGATTAGGCAATTCGAATTGTTAAATATTTGTACACCGCCAACAGATTTGGTGGAGATCATAGCAGATGACGCTTCATAACACCAATCCCTTCAGCCATCAACGTCACAGTGTATTCGTACACATGTTGTACTATCAATAGCTGCATGATAAATGGAAACACAGTAACTAAGTTGTGAAAGAATTAACGCATTACTCATTTTTTTAAGTTTCAATATTAAGGTACGTACGCTGTATAAAAGATTTCCTAAGACGTTGATAAGCTAGATATTGAGTTGGTTTAAAGCTCACAATTTAATTCTGTAGGCAGAGAGAAATATTGAACAGTCAATTAAAGCACAGAGTTGAAATACTTTATTTAATTGCAATCTAAGTAGTTGAAGTTATTAAATGCATTGGTAATGAGATGCAAAAAGCATAATTAGAGAGATAAAGGCAAGCAAACGCAAAGCAGATTTCAAAGGGATTTAATTTGACGTTTGAGTAAAACAAGATTTAAGATGGCTAATATAATATAAGTAATATGCTAGGTTTGAGCATATTTGAAGCCGGACCAAATAAAAGTAAGTAATACAAAAGGTCGGTTATGTGCGTAATGAATATGAGCGTAGAGTTATTAATAAACATACAGGCCAGTAAAAAGCAAGCAAGCTGAAAGGTAGATGGAAATCAAAGCAACATAAGATAGAATTTGCAAAGAGCAATACAGAACGAAGACAATTGAAATGAAGAATAATCAGTGACGTGTTTCAAATTGAACTCAGGTGCCAGTGCATTTTAAAACTAAGTGTTCATAGCAGAACAGTGATAAATAACGATTTATGGGACGAGACAGAACAATTTTTATGTATAAGAAATAAAGACAGTTTCTAGATTTAAGCAACCAACATGTTAATCAAATTGTATTCCTTTATGTGAAATTGTAACTAATACTTATTTCCTTTAAACAATATCATATCGCCGTTACTAGATAACGCGATGCTTTTTTGTTAAAAAAATGAGAAATTAATTCCTGTAATTGTCAAGTTGTGGCAAATGGTGCTCCTGAATTTTAATGTTTTAATACAATAAAAGTTATTTGCCTAGTAAAAAAAGTATACAGAATTATTCTAAAAGTCACAGGACACATGTGGAAGTGTTAGTAAAAGTTTCCCCAGTAAAAAAGTTTAAAATTTGTGCAAACCAAGATCGGCCTAGGTTCGGCTGTGACACCTGAAAATTTTAAGCTGCGATACCAGTCCATACGAATTTCAGAAGCCAGAGATTTCAAGTCCTGCAGCTCGGGAAGAGGTGTATCAACATCTTAGAAGGAGATCTGGTGTCGAGGAAGCGACTTCCAGCGAATAAGGACATTGGCGTCACTTGCACCAGCTCCGAGGCGAGATAGGCGATAATTTGAAAGGTACGATTTGGCGTGTTTCTATGTGGTTGGAGTCTGGAAAGCTAGTGGATTTTGAGAATACACCTTACTGAAGAGATTCATCGTATTTCCGAACGACCAGATCTGTCCCAGTTCGAGTAAATTGCATGGCGTCACCAGAAAATGCGATTTTGGCAGGATTTGGGGCTATCACAGGAAGTAGAACAAAAGATAGCTAGCGTTGTTTTACGTCACATCTGAAACAAAATCAAGTTAGTTGTTACTAGGTGGGAAATTTGCTGCAGTTTACCTGTGGTTTCTTGGAATTTTCGCTTTTGAATATAAAAGTAAAACGCTGAGTGCAGCCGCGACCCTTTTGTAGTTAAGTCAATTTTGTGAGGTTCTGAGTAGTTGAAGCGAGTAGCGCGGCGGTACTAAAATTTGGCGTATTTGAGCTACTCTGAGTTAAATATTCTAACGAATAATTTTAAAATAAAACTCAAATTTGAACCTAACCTGAGGTATTAGTCTAGTTTTTTGTCTGAGCAAGCCCACAGAAATATTGCAATGCGACAAAACATAGAAAGGGGGAATTAACCATTTTATTAATGAGTAATAAATACATTTCATTTTGATTAGCCTAAGATACTTACAGGCAAAGTTTTACATTTTTAAAATTTAATATAATTACCCAGAGTATTGTGTGGTGATTTGCCCTATTTAATTAATTATATTTCCTTTATTAGTTAAGGCTGTCATTACAATACATACATTTATTCATATGATTTATATACCTAAAAGTGTTATCCATTATCAATTCCAGATTTATTGCCTTATCAATAGCTGGAATCTTTACACCATTTATCTTAACATCTAAGAGGTTTATCAATCTTTTTCAATTATTTTTATTATCAAATAATAAAAGTCCAGATTTATTTGGATTAATCCGCAAAGAAAGCTGAATTGAGGCATTTAAAAATAAATTCTAATTCCCAATTTATTACCCTGACTGCATTTTGTACATCAAAAGGCTTGAACGAATGGTATAGTTGCGTATAACTAATTGGCGTAAAAGTTATATTGCAACGATTAATATTATTAATAAGCATCCAAGTATATATATTTAGTATAATAGCGAAGCCAATAGACTCCTGATGAACTCTCTGTAATACTGGTAGTAGATCCGATAGTTTAGACTCTAATTTTATGCATTGAGTATGATTTGCAAGATAACCATTTAAGAAAGCTGTGTGCCTAGCTCAACAGTTTTTAAAATTTTGTTAATACTTTGTTATTCACTGCCTTGCTATAATCAAGCAACACCAAAATAGTCATATGGCCACGATCAGAAGCTGATAACATGTTATCCGACACTTAACAATGAATAGTACAGCTCTAGCCAACACGGTAAAGGTAATTTCTTACTACATGATCAGTTAGCTTTTTCCAATATTTTTGAACAAAAATATAGAATACTAATAGGGAGAAGACTTTTTGTTTTTTTGGTAGTGGCATGACTACAGGATGCTTTCAACATTGAAAAAAGACACCTTCATTTATACAAAAATTAATTATAGCGTGACGGTTTATGTGAGGATAACACAATTTAAGCATTATTATATTAATGTTATCGCATCCAACTGCATTAGACTTGATACCATTAATGACATTACCAAACTAATCACAATCAACTGCGCTAAAGTTATAATTTGCAAAGTTGTCAGCTTCATTAACATCAAAATGCAACGGCCCTGGTACAGAACTGTTATTCAGTTTAGGGACACTGTCAATAAAAAATTATTATTTTTCGCTTACATCACACAACAATGTAGCATTATCATGCTAAAGCTCTATATTTTTTCATAAAGTTTTGGAGTAAAATTTATTAAAATAACATTCCTTTCCATGTTTTACTGCAAAGTTGGTAAAGTTCCTTAGTGGCTTAAAATATTCACAATGCTGAATCTTTTTAGTTTTTCTATTTCACTTTGGCTTTATCTTTAATAGTCATGAGCATTTTTATGTTGTCAGTTAATCATGGAGCAGGAGCTTTGGTAATAGTTCGGGTTTATAAGGTGGCATACTTATTGAACTAATTTAAAGTGCGTTATTGAAAAACTGCAGTTTTTGGTGAATACATTAATTCTGAAAATATAACGAATGGCTGCTGATGCCAAATCTGCTATAAATGACGTATGATCGTTTCGTTTTAAATTACAAAATTACAAAAAAAAACTACAAAAAGTTCTTAATTGTCTTAGGATCCTTCAAAACGACGTTACAAACCCATATCGCGATCCGATAAGTCACCCAACACTATCAGTAGCCATTGATGTATCAGACAAGATAATAAGGTCGATAAGCGACGTAGTCTATCTAGTCGGCTGTTCAATCATTTGTTTTAAACCGAATGATTCCAAACAACCTACAAAATAAGTGCCTTAGTACTCAGTACTCCAAGCATCATTTTAGCAATATGATCAATACACGTTTTAACCAAACCATTATGTCAATGCTTGTTTTTACATATTTTTTGTATTCGCTCCCCAAACTGGTTACTTTGGAAACTGTCTAGGATCCTCAAAATGGCCATTTAGAGGCCTTGTACTTAAAGTCCTCATGGCAACATTTTAGCGGACTCAAACATTAGTTGCCATGACGACTTTAAGTACAAGGCCTCTAAATGGCCATTTTGAGGATCCTAGACAGTTTCCAAAGTAACCAGTTTGGGGAGCGAAAAATACATTTTCGCGCGGCCTCCTAATATAATGCCGCGTTAATGGTAATTGAAACTTCATATTATTATGTTTGGAGAGCTAATACAAAAAAACGTTGTATGCAACACGTCCTCAAATGGCTTTAGAGGACTCATCTTCATATTACGGACTCGGCTGCGCTTCGCTCCGCCTCGTCCGGAAACATTACGACTCGTCCCCTAAAGCCTTGCTTTGAGGACTAGTTACATAAAGTACTATTATGGGCATCTGCTTTTCTTTATTAATGCAGCACGATACGGATAACAGATGACATTTTTTTTAGAAATTTTTTAAATTACAAACGAAATTAAATATACTTTTACAATAGCACTTTCTAACTGCGCGAACTTTTCTCAAATTTAGTATAATAATTTACGAGTTCTGGTCTGGCAAAAAAATTTATTATCACATATCAGACAAGACGAAACAATAATGATTAATAGAGAATTAAACCTCTAAGCAGAGCTGGGCAGTATTTGTATTTGTAAATACTTTTTTTATTTAAATACTTTGTAGTATTTAAATACTTTGTAGTATTTAAATACTTTGTAGTATTTAAATACTATGTATTTATATACCTTTTAATGGTATGTATTTGTATCTGTAGGTGCAAATACTTTGTAAAGTCTTTAGTATTTAAATACATTTTTGAAAGTATTTAAATACTTTTAGACTATTTAAATATTTTTAGAGTATTTAAATACTTTCAGAGTATTTAAATATTCTCAAAGTATTTAAATATTCTCAAATCATGACGTATTGGACATTTAAAATTACTCAATAAGTATTTACTAGTTGGAAATAAAGGTAATTACATACTTTTAACTACTTTTATTTCTTAAAAAATATATTTCTAACTAGTAAATACTCCTTGCGTGATTTTAAACTTCCTTTAGATGATCATTTGAGCTATTCTGGCATTATTAGGCATTAAACGTTGGAATTGACACTATGAGTCCGTAATCCGTAATCTAAATTTTAGCAAAAAAAAAACTTAGGTATTTTATATGAAAAGCTTTCAATTAAACAATATTGCTTGAATAAAAATGAAGTGGAGTATTTGACAAAATACGATTCTAAGTCACTAGTTTTAGCATTAGATATTCTAAAAAGAAAAGCTAATATATATTATGGATTCTTGATACCAACAATCGCCAGTATGAAAATTAATCTGGAAAAACTATAAACAGAAAATCTCAAGTATTTTTATTCTTCAAATATAAAAAATCTGGTGTGATACACACATACAATTTCCTTTTACAATGATCTTATAATTAGCCAAAAATTTTATTTAAAATTTTCAAGCATTTGTCAAAAATTTTCAAAAATTACAAATTCTACAAAAATGGTACAAAATAGAGCGTTAGTTAATGAGACAAATTTTCTCTAAGATCTTAAGCTGAATTAAAAAATGTAATAATATACCGGGTTTTCTATTTAAAATAGTAGTTAGAGGCGTTTTTGAAAAAATCGAAAGAAACTGAAAAATCGCAAGAGTAAACACCTACTTTCGGTTATGCAATTATCTTCAAAAGCTTGCTGTCGCATCTACATAGTACAGAATACTTATATATGAAGTTTCAACGCCATACCTCTTTTCGTTTTTGAGATATGCTGTTCACAGGCACACGCACAGACAGACCAATGAAAAATAATATGTTTTTTGGGTTCAGAGGACACTAAAACGTGAAGATCTGTTGAAAACTCAATTTAGAATTTTTGAGGTGAATCCAATACTTCTTTTATTGTAAAAGGAAGTAAAAATGTAACCTAAGATGCTAAATTTGAAGGACAACTTTGTATTTAAACTAAAAATTTTAAATTGACCTTCAAATTTGTTATTAGCTGAAGGCCTACATACAACTTATGGCAAAGATGTAATGGAACTGTTATGTATATGCAAACGAAAAATTTTAAAAAGCTTTCATATTGTTTTAAGTTTATATTTGTTTAACTAACTTTGTTTAACTTTTTTCTTAATATTCAATAGTAATATAACAAGGGCAAAACATACTTAGCGATAATTTTGCACACGCCAAGGGTCGAGTGCTGGTTGCAATAAAAACTGTCCCGAGGGCAGTTTTCTAAGGGCAACCAGCACAATAACTCTTGGCACAGGCAAAATTATATGTGTGTTGCCCGCGTTTATATTTTGAAGATTATTACACAAAACCCGTATACGAAGTATGATTATAATAGATCCAATAATGGCATAAAATTCAAATTACTTGTTTCTTGCATTTCAATTTCTTATTGTGACACCATCCAAGGGGTCGATAATTAATCATCCGTAGGGAGCTTATCGCTTGGTAAGCAGCCCCAGGGCGCTTATCAGGTGATCAGTTCAAGATTGGTCGATTTTCAAAAAATTCATGGATTTCATTGGCTGATATCAGTCATGTGACAGTTGTGTGTAATAATCAGCTATAATTTACCAAGGGCAGTGATAATCACACGCAATAATTTTGACAAATAACAACCCGAAAGTGCTTGCCTAGAAATAACCCGAGGCGAAGCCGAGGGTTATTTCTTAAAGGCAACGCACTTGAGGGATATTATTTGTCAAAATTATAAGTATTTATCACTGGCCGCGGTGAATTCGGAAAGATAAGTTCTTAAATAAATTAGCCATTTTCTGACAAATTAATTTCACACTTTATTATAATATTATTATGTTGGTGGCACTGTACGTCTACGTCAAATTTGAGGTTATCAGGTTAGCTTTTGCGTCAGTTTTGACACAGACTGACGGAAAAGCTAACCTGCTAACCTCGAATTTGACTTAGATTTTCAGTGCCACCAACTTGCCATATGATACTACTGAAATTCAATTAGGTAGTTTCCATAGTGATTGAAAATCACCCTAGGGTCGTTTTCACTTCAAGCGTGATCTGATTTGTCAAACTGACTCACGTGATTAAAAATAATCAAATTGGATTGGTCTGCAATATATGTAAGAACTTATCAATATAAGTCATTTTATCAAAAAAGTATTTTGTGGATTTTAAGATTTTTTACCGCAATATTTATAAAATAACATAACTATGCATTCACCACAAACCTATATATAGGCTGTTAATTAAGTTCGTAGACAAACTTTAAGGGGGTGATTTCTTGATCAATTCTAAGATAAAAAGTTCAAACTAGCATGGGACCTAAACGGGTTCGGTCTCAAGATACAGGGTGTTGAAGTTTAAACAAAAAACATTTTTTTTAAATCTGGAAAACGCCTAGAGGTATTCTAATGCAACTTGGTGTATGATAATATTTCATAAATGTTTGCTCAAAATAAATTTAATTTATTTCCACCAGTGGCGTGGCCACCTCAGTTACCTTAGTTTAGAAAAATCTGGTACGCCACTGTTTTTTAGTCAATACGGCAAGTTTTTGAGCTTTATCCATTAAAACTATACAAAAGATGTATTTTTAATTTTTTTTTTATAGAATAAATGTTTTTCGAGATAAACGGAAAAATCTGTAACAGCAATTTCGTTCATTGGACTTTAATGGGATCTAAACGGCTTCGTTTTCAAAATACAGCTTAAAGAAGTTAAAACATATATGTTATTTAATAACAAACACTTTATCTTAAAATTGATTAAGGAATCGCCCCTTAAAGTTTGTCTACGTGCTTAATTAACACCGTGTGTATCTATTTTTTCGGATTTTAATAATTCATGTATGCTACAATTATTACAAGTATTCGATTGAAAGGAAATTATGAACTTGAAATTTAGTTTTGAAAAATTGTTAAACTGCTAAAAAGGTTATATATGCATTACTATTTAAATACTTCTACTTCTACTACTTTACATTTTAGTGATATCAAAGAGCATATAATATGCTCCTTGGTGGTATCTAAAAACTTTTAAAATATTTAAATACTTTTAAAATATTTAAATACTGTTAAAGTATTTAATTACTTTTAAAAAAGTATTTAACTATTAAATATTATAGGTATTTATTATTTAACTACTTTTTGGTCGTAAAAAGTATTTAGTATTTAAATATATTCGATTTTCCTAAAGTATTTAGTATTGAGTAGTTAAATACTTTTTAAAAGTAAATTGCTCAGCTCTGCCTTTAAGTAAACGTTTTCAATTCATTTTCCTTCAATATTGGTGCCAAATGGCTTGAATAACGATATAAGTAGTACAATATTTTTTATTGTAGTTATATCGCTTTACGCATTGTGAATATCATAATCTAAATTTACATTGGTTTTCATATTGCGTTGTTAAACATAAAACAGGTAATTTGTATTTTAACGATTACTAATAAATAAATTTCACATTAGTTAAGGCCAATGATAAAAGCTGCAAATTAGAAGAGCGTAAGTTATAAAGTTTGTATGTTTCTGTACAAACTCAAATTGTAAGCAGTACATTCGACTACGCGTTCAAAAAGTTTAACAATCTTCAGTAGACGGAAGTCTATATGCGCACTTCAAGGGATTCATATTTGCGGCAATGTTTTTATGTCTGTATTATAACGCCAGAATAATATCTTCCTTTTATTGCGCTCTAACGCGCTGTAAGATGCTAGTTTACTGTTTTTATTCTATAAAAGTAGACGGATAAGGATTGTAAAACACGGAGGAGTAGGAATATCAAAACATCTCCAGGGTCGTTTTTCAGGACACGTACAACGAAATTCCTGTAATTCAAAGCCTGAAAATATTTTATGACTGAGTCGAACTGCTAAAATGTAAGTAGGGCTAAGATATAACTCAAATGTATTCTTCATATGGCAACTATTTAAATATAATCCCATTGTTCGTTCTAATTAGATTTCAACTTCCGTAAATGAAATACGTGTTCATAATTGTATCTTGGCTGTAGCTGTGGATTCGTACAAAAAAAAACCAATAAGAGTAAAAAATAAAATATAAGGCATATAAAGGCGCACCGAACTGAATAATAAAATATTACCTAAAATGTGGATTAAGCTGCGGCATACGATTCATAAAAAACAATAATTTAAAATTACCTCCAAAAGCGCTACTTTTGTTTTATAATTTATGTATTATGTGTAGGTTTATAGTAGGGCGCTAGCTTTGTTCATAGTAGCCCATTAAAAGTTTTAATCGACAATTAAGCGGACATCGAAAATAAGATTCCGTTGCGAACGAGGAAAGTTTAATGAAGTTTTTTACTGTGGGAGCGTTTGACACCTTGTTTTTACCTACGCATTGTGATTACCCAAATTCGAGGAGGTGCGCAGGATAGGAGTATCGCTGGCTGTCTTTGCACAACGCCGCCTGATTAAATTATTTCGGGGTGTCAACGCAGAAACTACAGCTTTGTAACCATAATGAGGATAAATCTTGGGGCTCGAGGAAATTTATACTCCAGAAAGGGGGGAAACAGAGTTACTGAGGATTTATATAATGCCTTCTTTCCATTCTCTCCAAGACGTTTGGCAGCACTGCAAAACATTGCCATAAATAAGAAAGCGAAGACCTTTTTATTTCATATGCGAGATAAGCAGTAAATATATTTGAAAATTTTATAAGAACGAGGTCAAGATTTATTTAAAAACTTCGCTATGTCCACATTTTGTCCTGAAAACGAATAAAGTAAGTTAATTTTGTTTAAATAGGGATGGATATTGCCTTGTGAAATAATATCCATTACGCCAATAACACAAAAATAAATATACAGAAAAATATCATAAATAAATACATTAAAAATCAATCACATATTGTAATCAGATCACGTATTCCTTCGTTTTTTAGAACTTCCACATCTAACTTATTCAGATAACCAAATTAATGATAAAACTGTAATAGTTACTTGGTTTCTAATAGAAGACATTCTAGTAGAGCTGAAGGCAACAAAAAGCTCCCTTTCAGAAAAAAAAAGATACAGCCACCATCTGCTATTTGTTATTCAGTTGTGAGGCTGCAGATTTGAGGCATCAATCAAACATTTATTCCATTTCCCACATTTCCAAAAATAAATGAATCAACTCTATTATTTACAGCCACGCTATCTTTTTGAATGTCTACCCGACTGACTTTTCAGCATTTGTTTTTCTTTCTATTTATTTTTTAGATGGTACTAACCTTGATCCAGTTGCAACATTTGGGAAAAAGACCTACGTCAAGCGTTTATAAACGATATTGGAAAGTACTTACTGCAACAGGTTTATATAAAGGCAGTATACAGGGTGTTTCACTTGAAATAAAAACGCATACGGATCTTTTCTATTTGAATCATAATCATTTGAAATTCTGGTAGCTTGTCTAAACTTCCAAAGAGGCTTAAGCTACCTCCCTAGACGCCACCTCGCTCATCCATACGAAGGTATGCCTGATTCTTTCCGACTAAACTCGTCTTGTTCACCACGAGATGCATTGACACTGTCACTTTCATCAACACATCCAGGTTATCTACTCTATATTATTATCTTGTCTAAGCCTTTCCTCCCATGCTTTGCCCTTCATGATGGTACCAATAATGTTCCTTATACTGGTCCACTTGCTTTTGACCTCATCATGTGCCCCAACAGTCCGGCGGCATCCGAGTCGTGGCCTAGTTCTGTGTAGGTTACCATTCGTCCCCTTTCCCACTTACTGCAATGGAATAAAGTGTGTTGTGCTATATCTGCTACCCCGCACTACATACACTCTTCGGTATCGTCCTCTCAAATTCGTTTTGTGTATGTTCGGAAATAACCATAACCGGTTAGATCCTGGGTTAGATAGTAATCCAGGACTCTACACTAATTTCAGGTATGAGGCGTTTTGTCCACTGTGCCTTATCGTTATTGCAGTTCCATCTGGCATGCCAAATCCTGATGGCTTGGTCTCTGGCTATCTTTTCTGTCGCCTGCCTGTTGTTGTGAGTGACGTGTAGCTGCTTCCTCTCTTCCACCTGGAGGTCTATGAGCACCACCCCGGCTATCACTTGCAGCGCCTCTGCCAAAGCTGTTCTGCATGCAGAGGTCACCCTCAGCAGTGCCTTTCTTTATACCCTGGTTCACATGTCACGATATTTTGCAATGTTTCAGATTTTGCACAAAATAGGAGCTCCATAGAGCAATACCGAGGGAATGACACCACACAATATCGGTCTTTTTCCTCTGCTCCGGCCAGCGATGTTTGGCATTAGCCAATTAAGTTTCGCCATTCTATCGTCGGCCTGGTGGACGACCTCCTTTATGTGGTGCCCGAAACTTCCTCTTTCATCCAGGATTATTTACAGGTAACGCACTGAGTTACCTATGCGCATCTGCCACCTTGAAACGAATGCCTTCGCGCTTCCTGTTCCCCTTAAGAATTATAGCTTCAGTTTTGGTAGATGCCAGATTTAGCTTTCGCCCTTACATTCACGTTACAAGCAATAGTTTGACTTGTGCATTAGTGTCTTTGTCATCCGACGTCACTATTAAGGCCAGGTTGTCATCGAATACTGTAGTAGTAGCTCCTCGCGCTAGCTCCGGACCTAAGACCTCGTAGATGACATTCCAAAGTAGGGTACACAGAACAGATCTCTGTCGTACCCCTGCACTCACGCACAGTCTTTCGTCCGCACTAATTTGAATCTGTGTACCCCTACGGTAACTACGCAGTTCCTGAATTATTATGGTGTGGCACGCACTGTTAAAAGCATTCCACACGTCCAACGCACACCACCATTTTGCACTGCTTTTTACTATTTGGCACACATCCAGAGCGTGGACCGTCGATCTTCCTTTAGGAGATTCATACTGGCTCTATGGAGTCCACCCTTTGTTCTATTTCAGTTTCCAAACTCTCCCTTATCATTTTTTAATTTGCTTACGGTATTGAGCAGGCATGTAGGCCTGTACCACGTCGGGTTTCCAGGTGTTTTTTACCGTTTTCGTATTAGTACCAGCCTGGCTAGCTTCCAGTCCTTCGGGAAGCTGTGGGTTTACAGCTGGTCGTTCATAACCTGCAGCAACCATTCTGGTCTAGTCTTTACCGCTTCCTTAATGGCTTCTGCAGGTACGGCATCTGTCCCAGGTACTCTGGCACTCTTCATACCTCCAAGGGACACCAGTAGCTCCTCGAGGGTGAACGGCGTTACCTCCCTTGTTCTCCCGGGGGTGCTTTATCTATCTATTTTTAAAGAAAGAGTACCCTAGCAATCTCATTTTTTTCCATTGGGAGCACATACGGCATTAGTCCTCTAAGACTTCTCATGGCGATTTTGTATCTATACCCCTCAAGGACCGTTGGCGCTCCATATCCAGTGCAGATGTTTAGATTCATTTATGAGCCTGCGCAGTTCGTTTCTACATTATTTATATATTCTCTTGGCACCCGCCTTCTCTCCCTCTTTCCAAAGCCTTAGTCCTGATTATGCTGCGTGTTTATCTATTACATGCTGTCCTCATCGCACCGATTGGTTCATTCCACCAGTATGGATACGTAGTTATTCTTTCAATGCTACTGTTACCCATACTATAATTGTAGGCTTCCATCCATTAAGTCTTCAGCCGTAGACTGGTTTGTCACAGCTAACCATTCTCGGCGGTTTATTGCCTTTCTTTTAAGCCCTTCATAAGTGTTATTTACACTCCGCATCTTCCATAATTTGTTTGATATACTGGAGCCGCGGCCTTCCTCGAGCATTTCTTCCTTCTATTTCTCCTTCTATTATGGTCTTTATTAATCCATCTCGTCTAAGTATGTGCCCTATCAGCTGATCTCGCCTCTTCTTTATGTGTTTCCACAGTCGTCTTTTTTCTTCAGCCCTTCGAAAAACTTCGTCGTTTGTTGTTCTATCGTCATCATCATCATTCTTCTACAGCACCATACTTCGAATGCTTGTTTCAGGATATTCCCCCGTGTGCTATATTATTCATTTACTTCAGCTCGTACCCGCAGTTCACGGCTAACCAGGAAAACATCTCTGTCCATCACTACCTTTCTCTTGGTTTCACTTTTTGTCGGTGCCTTTTCGCTGTTCACTTCAAAGTAGATGTACCTACCTATGGTAGCTTATATTATAACACGCCAGCTGTTTACGTGTCTTGCCAATGTTACTGACGATCACGCCACGTCGATGTCCATACAAGTGTTTCCCCGCACAAAGTGAACATTTCCCCCGTGTTATTTATCACGTAGTTCAACACAGCTAACTATTCGGTGAAGTATTCTTCTCGTCTATCCGCAATGGTCAAACCCCACTGCGAGGATTTTGAGATTATATCACTTTGCACTATGCTGTTAATTCTATTAGCTCTCACTATCTGCTTGATCGTATCGACGTCGTTTTTATATGCCCCGAAGGAAACGTTTGGAGGAAATATAACAGCAGTACATGTTCAGTGCTTTCAGTTGTAGACACACATACCCTTCCTATTGTCTCACCCCCCTTGTTTCCACACCTCCGCTCACACATAACACTGCTATGTTTTTGAATTTGTCTTTTAGCCACAGGTTACTTTCTATCATTTTCCTATTTGGTTCACTAACCACTAATAAGGCAATTGAATGTTTTGTTTAATGAGATGACTGTAAAAAATAAGAAGATTGTGAACAAATTAGTGGACCAAGAAGAAGATATTATTGTCAACAAGGATAAAATAAAATACACGTGGAAAAGCTATATAGAACAGCTATTTTACGACAATAGATTAAAACCTCCCCAGACAAATTGTGAAACAAGGCCAAGAATGCAATGCAATTAAAAATATGAAAGAAGGCAAAGCATCGGGCCAGACAACACACAAACAGAGTTTATAAAGCTCCTAGATGAAGAAACTGTAGAATGGCTGACATCTTTGTTTAATCGTGTATACGACACTGGAGTCATTCCAGAAGAATAGCTTAAGTCGGAATTTTTTCTATTGCCCAAAAGCTCAGGAGCTAAAAAGTGTAACGAATACATAACAATGAGCCTTATGAACCATCTCCTAAAAATACTCCTCAAGATAATTCACACAAGAACATATAAACTCTGTGAAGAACAATTATCATCTACACAATTTGGGTTCATAAATGCAGTCGGAACACGAGAAGCATTACTCAGCATCCAAGTACTATTTCAACGTTGCAGGGACGTGTATGCCTGTTTTATAGACTACTAAAAGGCCGTTCACAGAGTTCAATATCAGAAGATGATAAATATTTTAAGAAACATTGGAATAGATGGCAGAGATCTGTTACGGTATTAAAACAACTTTACGACACCCACCCAAGGTGAGCATCGCACCACGGAATCAGTCCTGGAAAACTGGCACACTTGCCCTGAGATTCGCTAGAAACAGGCTAAAGGCCACGGCTGGAACGCTCAGGGAGTCGGGCGTGAGTCACACGATACGTTCTGGGCAAGCGTGTTGAGGCATATATATAGGGTACGTCAAAATTCTGAGGGCGCGACCAAGCCTGTCTTAACCCGGATAACCGGGCCTGGGCGGTTAAACGGGAGCGAAGTATTCAAGATACTCCGTCGATAAGAATTCTCATGAGCCGCAAGCTCAAATAACAATTTCGTGATCGCAAATACTGGAATGGTAATATTGGGACTCTTTGAGCCGAGACTGCGCAACCACTGGACCTACCTGCACGCTCTGATCTCTCACGTCTCGCCGTACACCAATCTTTACACTGTAAAAGGCGCTATCTGAAACAAAGCATGCACAGGTCGAATAGGAATAATACGTCCCTTAATTAAATATGCGTCTATTGGTCGATAACTACATCTGGGCAGCAAATCGTGCCGCCAAGCTTATGTTACTTCTTACGTTAAGCACCAGCTGATGGACGCGCTATGCTAGTAAACAACACACTATGGGTGGCCGGCCGCAGTGGGCTCGACACTTTACATATTAGAGTATAGTTTAGAAATACGCCCTCCGGAAAAGGGCGCGTTAGTGCGCGATAACAGACGCCGACCTGCAAAGGCAACGGGAGCAGTGTAGCTAGCAGCAAAGCACGACGCCGCACAAATGCGCGACGAAA
This sequence comes from Agriotes lineatus, assembly GCA_940337035.1. Classification (NCBI taxonomy): domain Eukaryota; kingdom Metazoa; phylum Arthropoda; class Insecta; order Coleoptera; family Elateridae; genus Agriotes; species Agriotes lineatus. The sequence goes on from CALNHX010006363.1 coordinate 57,308, forward strand.
TAATTGAAGGCCTAACTCGTTAGGCAGCGGGGCAGCGTGACTGCAATATTTGACCAGGAAGAGGGGCTAACATAGCCTCACTAAAGCATGCAAATTTGGAATAGTTGCCAGCCCCTGCTACGTCCCCACGCAGTCGTTGGCTGCGGTTAACACCTGATAAGCAAAGCACAAAGCCCTCGCAAACATAAACAAAGAGCTCGAACAGATTAGGGCGCGCCAGGCTCAGCACGGCGAGGCGTTGATTCCATTCAGGTATTAATCGGTACAATATAGCGAAGCTCGCTCACCTAACGTTACTGAATTAAAAGTTAGCACAAACGTAACACCAAAACATAGGCGCAGAGTTCTTTAGCTATTTAGGCGATGAGACGCGAAACTCGCGCACATGAACTTACTAGTAGGCTACCAAAGTAGCGTCGTGAAGCATGGTGGCCTCAAACCGGCATTAAAAGCCGCGACAAGCAAGCAAGGGGCATGCATCCGCCCACACAAAGTTGAGCACGAAAGCACCACCACTCGCACAAGCGACAGTTAATATGTTTAAATGGTTGTAATTACAAATACCTTAGTCCGTAGACGGTCTATGAGAGTTGCGTGCAGTCAGTTGGTAGAAGGCGGCAGTCTGTGGCAGCTCAATCGCCAAAACACGGCATTAGGGGTTAACGGGCTGGAATCCGCCAAGATGGCGGCATTAGGACGCTCTCCTGAGAGCACACTTACGGCGGCAAAGAGGCCTACTTCGTCCTGCCTAGAAAGATCCTCGAAAACAGCGAGTTGCAAAGGAAAAACCCTCTTTCTCACAAACGCAGAACTGGCCCCGTGAAGCCCTTCACGCACCTACACTTTGGCGTAAAGACGTGCCACTCGCACAATCACACGCGACCTCCTTCGATCAACGGCCAGAGCTAAACTGCCCAAGCAAGCAGTGTTACGACCCCTGCAGTGGCGTGAGCCAAAACGGCGTTACCACGTGACTCTCGACAGCCAATGGCGATAAGCCCCATAAAACAAATAAATTCCGGTAACAAAGACAGTCAATGGCGAGGCGCCTCAACGGCGTGATTTCTAGAAGGTTCGGAATTCTTGCGAGCGATAACACCCGGCTGCCAAAGTAGCAGCAAAGGGGTGCTCCAACAAGATATTTTTGCTAAAAATTTAGAGGACTTGCAAGTACTTTTGGATAGAGTGACAGAGAGTAGTCAGAGAACAGATCTAGACATTAACATAAACAAAACGAAACTAATAATCATTAGCAAAAGCAACATCCACTGATGTCATCTTATGATAAACCAAAAAGTTGTTGAAAGAATGAACACATATACATACCTCGGTACCACTATAAATGACCAATGGATTCACCCAGAAGAAATAAAGATCCGTGGGATGCTTTATGCATGCTTCTGCATAATGGGTTATCTATAAGTAAAGTTATTACATGATAATTTAATCAGCTTGTATATAATTGTGCAGATGATTTCCCCATATTTTATCAGTTCTCCTGCTACTCCATTATCCTTGTGTTTGCCCTATTCTTTAATTTTCGAATTACTTTATATATTTCCCTTTTTCTGTTGGATCTAGAGTTATTATCTTCTCTGTACTTCTCCATTCTGCTGTGTGCTACCCTCTTCCTGTAGTTAGTTTTTTTTTTCTGCCATGTTGTTTGCAACACTCTAAAATTTCAAATTTCACGTCTCCCAACAGATTCCTGTCATTCACCTTATCAAATTGGCATGCTGTGATACTTTTGCGTCGTCTTCTTAATTTTATTGTTAAATTGCATATCGTATTATTCCTACATCTTTGCTCTATCTGTTCGGATTGCTTCTCTTCTCTTTGAACCCCCAACATATTCAGAAAAAAGAATGAACGAAATTTAAGCTAACAATACAGCTATGATAAGAATTTAAGTAATTCAATGATTGCAAATATTATATTAAAATATTCCATATAAATAAATGTCATAATTTGAATTTTGAAAATGTAATCAAATAGCATTAGCCTTGACATAAGATAAAATAACAGAACGACACAATGTAACATCAAATGGGGCCACACCAAAGTTGGTGTATGTTGGACTTCCCACAAAGCCCAAGTAAAAATATATAATAAATACCGATTTATACAATTTAACGAAGTGTTTCAAATCAGTTGAGGGTTGTGGATAGGCTGCAGGAGTTTGCAATCATTCCTAACCTCTCTGCAAGTGATAAAAAAGCGTTTATGTGCACATGTGGTTCTGTGTGCTTCTTCCGGGAATTAGTTGGAGGTTCAAGATAAGAAGCAGAGGCCATAGAACCCTATGGACGGCAGCAACCTTTGTGCACAGCAGCAGAGCCCTAGCTGTGAGCCAAAAGCAGATTTCGAGCCGGGGGCAGAAAAAATCTCGCAAGCTTCCCAATGGCAAGCTTCAGGGGGCTTTCAAGGCAGGCTAACCATAAGAAAGAGGACCCAGACATCGAGGGAGTTGCCGGTAAACCGATTCAGGTCTAAACATCCATCGCAAAAGCAGCATCCCAACATCAGAAGTACTTCTTCCTAAAAATTAAGTAAAATTTTCAGTGGCCTTTTTTGTGTGTGTTTTGTTTGCAGTGGCGTTGTTTACTTACGTTAAATCACTTATACGACGCATCAATAAGTTATAGCAGATGTAATTGTTAAAAATTAATCCTACTAGAATTTGCACTCTATAACGAATGCGAGCTTAGATAACTATAGGTTGACATTAAGAAATCTCCCATAACTTCAAAGAGCCCGTACAAAGTAATTGTATTGGCTAAATAGGCAGCGTAGAAATGAGACCATTCAATACAACCATAATATATTTATGTAGTTAGCCAGTATATTATTAAATACATTTACATATTCAAATAACAAATTAGCAGGATGTAGAAACCCAACCCATAAAACAGAGTATCTGATTAACTAAATATTTAGACTAAACGTAGAGCTTAGCTGCGGTATATCGTATCAATACATGAGAATTCATTGGCATTAGTTTAGTAACATACCCTCAAATACAATGATACTTCAACTATTACTCAAACAATCGCATAACAAAATAGCAACAATAAGTTCTTTCAAATAAACTCTAATTGCTACGTAGTTTCGTGAAGCTGAAGGACAGAATAGTTACAAACCCCTGATTTCTAATGTGGCGCCATCTGATCACAACGTAGACTAAAATAAGGAGTGACAACCAACAGCTTCAGTCATTAAAAGATTACTGACATGAAAGCAAGGTAATGCCAAGTATACTCGTATAATATGAGCACAAGTTACACGAGTAAAATGGTCCATGAAACATTTATCCGTAATAACAACATTAATTACAATTACAGCTCGCTGTAGTACATGATAATATTTTATTATAATAATCTTAAACATTATTTTAAAATTTATGTTAAGTGTAAATTAACTATATACAGGGTGTATCTAAAATACGTGTGTTAATTTTAACCTGCGGAAGAACTCAACAAGTTGAATAACCGTTCTTTATAGCATTTTACAGAAAACTTATTTTTTCCATATTTTTTGCCCCCATAATTTTGGATGAACGCGTCCTTAGAGATCTAACTTAATTAGTCACCATAACTTCAACAATGAAACTTATTTGACAACGTCTAAGGAATCTTTTGATGCACATTTTTAACCATAGGTATAGTTATACCTTTTAGTGGATAACCTATGCCTTATTTTAAATCACTTTAGGTAGCGTTTACGAAAACAACCAATAGGAAAGGTACTTAATTTAGTGAGCTCTAAAACGCCTTAGAATTAACAAACATATTTCTGATGCATCCTGTATATTACAAGAACACAAGCAATGTTTTACAAGATGACTTTAGCTCTTTACGATCTGTCAAAGTATATTTCTTTTGATCCCATACACATTTGTGCTCTTCGAAGTTAATCATCGAAGCAATTCACCCCCGTTTCCTCTGTGAGCTGAGTAAATTTTTCATCACATGTCTTTAGCAGCTCTTCAGCAATTAATGGGAATGCAATATCAGGTCTAAAAATACGGTGCACAGGCATATACAACTTGGTCTTTGTCAAATAGACAACATAAATTGGCCCAACATGAAGGAGGGCTGCCGTAGTGAAATTTTATATTGGACCGTGGCTTTGGACGCCAGGTGGGCATAGCTACCACTTAGCAGTGACCACTTCTGAGTGTCAAAGGTCCAAAGTCCAAAATTTACCTTCGTATTTTTCACTGACTGCGGTTTTCAGATTGTGACCGGAACTGTCTCACCTTTGAACACCCACACTATGTTCTGTGGTTTCGCGGTATCGTCGTAGTAATAAAGCCACGTTTGAGTGCCTAGTCCAATGCTATTTACGTTAAGAAGTTGCACCTGCATGCTTTTCCAGCATTTTCCAATACCGAACAACACACGTCTCCCTTGTTTCAGTATTTTCTGCACAGCTGCACTACTTTTGTCGCCGGCGAGGAAAAACGCCGTCTTGAACACAGGCTTCACTCAAGCCTGAATTTTTCTTTGTTTAACTCTTGATACCACCTGATAGTGACATTGCAAATCTCCCTTTTATTTTTGAGTTCTTCCGTCAACTAGCATGTAATTAACGTAACACATACCTTAGAATAGCAAAGGTCATGTATAATCTCCTTCATGTGTCAGGCCATTTTTATGCTTTACCAATATGCCACCTGTTGGAGTAGTTTCAGTACAAAGTGTACGACTTCTCTTGTATATAGGTTCTCTTTAAGTCATATTTTACCGTATAACTCTCCAGCTAATAATATCTAAAATTCTAAAGTTGACACGCACGCAACTCCGCACCGCTCTATTCTCTATGCCGCCGTATGTGCAGCTGTCTTGGTCTCGTCGCGTTTAAGAGCGCTGGTTTACAGCATTTTCAAAACACAGTCAATGGGAGCAAGCAGGACATCTTCCAAAATAATTTTAACGTCTGTCGCACTCTACCGATAGCGAGCTGTCGAGCCTGTTTCGAGCTGCGTTGTGATTGGCTACATATGCATGTTGCAGACAGCGCGTCTGGGTGCGAATCTCGGCTTAGCGTTTGTTTACGATTAGTCAGTCTCGAGCCGGTGTTCATAAGCACGTCTCTGCTAGCGTTTTTGGCTCTTGGAGGCCGCCGTGCCTTCAGGAACGGCGTCTGGTGCTCGTACTGTTACAGCTTCATTACGATTTCTGCGTTGAGTCGGTTCTGGGCAGTGGAAGTGGCAGGGTGTGTTAGTATGATGTCTCGGTCGATGGCATAAGCCGCTCGTAATCATTGTTGAAGGCTGGTCTGGCTAATTGTTCCGCTTCTGGTTCGGGATCTCATCTACGAGTGGGCTAATTATTAACGGCCTCACAGGTTTTTGTGGCCGCCAAGGGGGCGCTGCACAATTCTTCCCGAGTAAATAGGGAACTCATTGAACGTTGCACGTTTCTACCCACATCACGTCGAACGACAGGTATAGCGATTGGTACTGTCCGCCTATTGCAATCAACGCTTCGCACCGAGGCCAAGCCTCCAAAATCGAAGGTATAGTGCGCTCCTATATTTGTACAATAATCGTGCATGTCTTGCCGTCAGCCGGTCCGTTTAAATGTATTAAATTAAGCATATTTGCTATCCGCTGCCTAATCAAGGCGTTGTACACTCACTGCTATAATCTTTGTGTTACGAGCCCGGCAATATCTCGGAAATTGTCCGTTTATGTTGTTGCTGTCAGTTGGCGACGCCGACTATACATTGATTTACTGGTACAGGGTTGAGTAATATTTTTAAGTAAGGCGTCCCCAGCTGGGTTTTATTTCTTTTAGGTTTAGTACATTATATGATGCGAACTTGTTGTATACGCTGACCACGTCCTCTTCGTTATAATTTTCGGCCATGAGTTTGGCCTAATAGATCTGTTGACTGTATTTGATTTATGATTATCCCTTGTATTGGTGCATGCTTGTTTACAGGGTGACTTAGTCACTGTGTCAAGATTGATGTAAGGTGAAGCCTGAATGTTTAAGCGTTGCAGGTAGGTCGGATGCGCTCGGCGCTGCAGTGTTGAAGTTCAAGAGGCTGCTACTATATTCAACTCCCGTTAAGCTTCAGGTTTCGCCAAGGTGATAAGTTAGAAGGTAGGCTCATTTGATTTTCTCGGTTTTACTCTGGGTCTATCCTTGTATTTTCGTTTATGTCAATGAAACCAGGTGGCGCCCTATTCAATTATATTAATGTTTACCGCATCTTTGGCCGTGGCCCGCAGGTAACCTCGTGAAAGACCCTCCCTCGCTCCACTGATGTTTAGTTGGCATATCTTGTTGCGGGTTTGGTCAGCGACCTAGGTGAGTCTCTGTCCCGATTATGTAAGATATCGTCAGCGCCGGCCGTTTAGTTTTTGTATGAGCCGGCGCGGTGCCGTGGAAGTCAATTTATACCGTAACACACGTCCCAAAGTACTAGCAGTTTCTCGAACTACCACATGTAACTTTTCACGAATCATTGCATCGACGCTCAACTTTGTTCCAACCATTCTAACAGTAATCAATTTTGCTTAGCATGACTGGTCAACAGTTTTGATTTCATCAGCTTTAAATTTATTCGCCCATTTACGTACATTACTTACATTGTCAGAATTACTTTAGGTCACCGGCCATCACACTAACACCATTGGTGGTCAGGACACAAACTACAAACTCATTAATAGTTATTTATGGTACAAGTATGTTATACTACAAATAAGTCAAGCGAGAATAGTAGCTCCATAGAGGTCGTCAGGGCGAGTGGGGTTTTTTCACGAGTGAATTATTTGTAATAACACACGCCTGCCATTCACAATTTTATTCAATAACTAAATAAATACCAAAATAGCATACATTTTAAGTGGGTTATAGTATCTATAAAGTCACGTGTGGCTTGTGACCTATATAATTCAACTCCACTCGGTATAGTTATAGCGTCATACTAAAAATGTGTTATATTAATTTATCAATTATTTATATTCTGTAGTTCAGATTATTACTTTAGTATGAAGGAATTTGTATTCTGTTATAATTTCGTTTAGTTTTATTAAATTAGTGTCGACGGAAAACTGTAAAAATATGCATGTAGTTACAAGGCAGGTAGATAATTTTAATATTATAAGAATGTTAGCCAAAGTAAAATTACTGCCCTTGTTGATTTTGTTAATTAATGTCTGACCGACTGAGCTAACACAGACACAGCGGCTGATAACGTAACGCGGCAACTATATAATTTCAGGGTAAAAGTTACAGAAATTAAACAAATAAAGCATTGTACGGGAAAGGAAATGAAATTTTCCCGCAGTAATTTATTTTCATGAAACGTACCGGTAGAAAAACAAAACGTTTCATCGCGTATTCGAAAATCTTCGCCGATTGTGGGGATTCATAAATATGTATGTAGCGACGAACTTTAGAGACTTTCAGCCTTTGGAAAATATTATTTTAGACAACAAAAGCCCTATAAGTTCGAAAATACGCGCGGCTTAGCTTAAACGACTACTGCCCGAAAGCGTTGCTTTCATAACGATTTTAATTACTGTCCTCCCTAGGATTTTAGGTAAAAGCTACCCAGTTCATGTCTTTCTAATGAAGTTCCGCTGGATTACTTTTACTTTTGTGTGCGTGTTAATAGACTGCCTATAACCTATAACTTTTAGGATTAGCATTAAATCGAGGGTTAACTATAGTTGCTCCGGGCGAGTACAATTAAGTTATGTTGAAATTTCCTGAAAATTAAAGGAGTTAAAAAATCAATTTGCTTTTATCTTTTGAAAATTGTAACCATATTAATTAGAGTTACAAACAATCGGTTGTTTTGAAACTTGGAAACTCACTCTTCTTTTAATGTATCTTAAATTACTTAAAATGTAATTACATCCAAAGCAGTAGTCTGTTGTGCTGTTACAAATTTTGTTTTGCCAGTTTTCAGGATAGCCAACATAGTTGTAGCTTAACGCAATGAGACTCTATTTGGTTAACGTAATCCAAACGTTTGTGATTAATTTTCTCCTTTCTGAATGTCGTTAAAAATTAAACTTTAACTAAATAAATAGTAGGTAGTTTAATTAAAAGTTACTTTTTTTAAATATTGTTATTGTTTGTTCATAGATCTTCAATTGTGTTCTTAGCTCGCTAATCTTAAAAGATGATATTAATCAACAAAAAACTACTAGAGGCGCTTCTTTTAAATAAATTATATAATATAATATTTTACTCAATGTAATCGATATTCGTGTAAAACCCGTCGAATATTACATTAACTGACGATGAATAAACAAACGCCTTTATTCGTTGTTTACTAAACATCACACAAATTTTTCCAAATGTAAACGTCACAGATTTAAATAATCAATACCTTTTCGGACCAGTTCAAACAACACATTTTTAGACATACTTTTTTGCCATTTTTCCATGTAACAAGTATTTATACAGAATAAGTGCCTATTTTCCCCTTTCTATTTCGATTAGCTTCCTTCATTTTTGTATTTTTCTTATTCACACGAAACACCCACTTTAAGTTAAAAGCTATTCACGTTACCTTTACTAACAATATAAAAGCAATTTTCCTTGCAATAGAATAGAGTACTAAAAAAGTGTTACAATGTTATACAATCGACTTTGTCGATTGAGGTTAGCACGGCCAACTCTCAACTAATAAACTAATAGAGTGATGCAGTAATTGAAAATAAATTTCGCTGAGGATTGGAGTAAGGCATAATAGACAATTCAGTTATTAGGTAATTAAATAGCATAGAGTGTAATATTTTGCATTTGTAAGTTTGTGCTGTGGCCAGGTTAATTTAGCAAAAGTACTTTTCTCAATTACTTTACCTTAATGGGAGCTCAGTAATCCAATAGTTCGATTTATTTTCCAAGAAAAACATAGGAAAAATAGTCTCAATAGCATACATTATATTGGTAAATATAATACAGTTCAGATTCTTGGTGGCTCAATGGTTAAGTATTTAAGCTACTGATCTAAGGGTCGAGAGTTCGATTCCCTATTACGGTAAAGATTTTTAAAATAAAAAACTCTTGATGAAAATCTCTACAGTGATGTAAAGTCATGGTTCCTATGTTGCTACTATGTGTAGCATGTAAAAGATGGCTGGCTAGGGTTGGAACCCTTTAGTCTCGGCAAAATTGTAAGTAGAACTTTGGCCATATGACCACAGCAGTTGATGTCTACGGTACCTGGTACTTCGTATGTCTAGATCTTGTCTATAACGAACAAACAAACAATTATACAATTTATATACAAAACAATAAGAAGTCTGGAAGCGCCTACGTAGGTAGGCAACCAATACCGCGTCATCAATTGGGTCAGGCTCTTTGGCAATACACGTTTTAAATGGCGCTGCGTCCTTTACGAAAATTTCTGGAATTATAACTTATTAGATTAAAGATGGGTGCCCGCGTCAACAACGTTGAAACTTTTACTTAAATTAGAAAGTAATTAACACCTCTTGAGGAGGTGCTCTGTTCTGCGGGGCTATAAGGCTGATAGTGTGCCAACGTACACAACCACAGGAGCTTTGTACGAGAGCGGCGTTTACCTTACAAGGTGTCCGGTTACGAACTCGAATGTTAGCCGTCTTGTAGTATTAGGCCTCGAAATGCGTTATTCGAGATGATGCAGGATGCCGTAGGTCCGCCGAGAGAGCTGCAGGACGTTACCCTTTCTAAACGGGAGCTTCTACGTTATGTAAGTCACGCAGGTAGGTTACTTGCTTAATTATGGCGGCGATCAAAGCTCAACGATTCCATGTTTCAAGAACGAGTGCTGCATGTGTTAGTGTGCTGTAATGTGCTATGGGACCGCTGTTCAGCTGTCGAGCTCACTTTTCGACGATAGGGTAGAACACCAGGTACTTTATTGCAGTATTATAAATCGATAGGGTAACCAAGGTGTCCGGACAGGAACTGAAACGCTTGTCGTCTCATATTATTAAAACTCTAGCTGCGTTATTCGAGATGCTGCATAATGCCGTAGATCCGCTTAGAGAGCTGCAGGATCTTACCTTTTCTGAACCGGAGCTTCTACGTTACGTAAGTCACGCATGTAGGTTACTTGCTTAATTATGGCGGCGAGCAAAGCCCATCGTTTTCCTGATCCAAGAATGAGTGCTGCATGTGTTATGGCTGTTGTAAAATGCCACGGAACCACTGTTCAGCTGTCGAGATCATTTCGCGACGATAGGTTAGGACACCAGGTACCTTATTGCAGTATTATAAATTGGTAGGACTACCACAGCGGGCAGCATCGGCGTAGGGCTGTAGATCTGGCTTTCCAGTGCTTTCCTGGCCCTCGAAGAAGACTGAACTGTGTTAGAGAATTTAGATATCGGTTACAAGAGTAAACTTTTGCCACTGAAGAATCGGCCTGACTAGAAGAAGCGATTTTAACAGGAAATTATACCACCAAAGAATCGTCATAGCTGGAAAGCAGTATCAGCTAGGTATGTAACCCAATGACGAATCGACGTGGCACAGGAAAATGGTTTTAGCAGGAAATTATGCTGCCGAGGTATTGCCTTGGCTGTCCCGAGTTTATGAAAGCCTTTTTAGTTAAAGGCTCCGAACTCGCAACTCACGCAGGAGCTGCTAGACTGGCGGGTTGCTTCAGACGGGCAGAACTTTGTGTTACTCTGAAACCAGGTGCAGGGGTAAGCCCACTCTTGGAAATTAGGCTGGTAAAGCTGGAGCACTGGACTCAATTGCCTTTTACAGGCTAAGCATCTTGGTTTATACTCTTTTGGCTGCCCATCGGTGGGATTATCTTTTAGTGGTGTTTTGGTAGAACTGCGCTACGGCAGCTCGCTCTAAGGCTCTGCACAAAACGAAGCTATCACGTCTATCGAATACCACATTTCTCAACCGATTCAAGCGACGATTGCGTCGAAAATTCGCTGTGTACAAATGCAAACACAATAGTTGTATTCAAATTCAGTTCATACAGGTGCTAACTTTACAACTGATCTCTAAATGCAGGAAAAGTAGCACCTTCAATGGCGATCATATGCAGAATAATCTTGTAGAATTGCGACTCGGCGAAGCCATAAAACGGTCTACGTCCGGAAAAATTATTTGGACATGAAATAGTTTTCTCGGCGGCGACAATGTTACAGCCAGTACGAATCGAGGTATGTATGCAGACGGGAACTTTTACCCGATCGGTTGATCGCATAAGGAAATGTTATCCTAAAGATCTTAAGAGACTTGAAGGACACTGCCTACATCATTGCATTAAGAATATGAGAAGATAAAGTTAGTATTACAAGCCAGCGTCGTCCGCTGAGTAATTTCGAGAAAAGAAGCCAAGCTTTGCACCTAGGAACTAGTACCAGAAGACCAAATTCGCGAAATTATATGCAAACTAGCAAACCGTTAGTAAAAGGTGTTCGTAACCGCTTGACTCGAAAAATTTGTATGACCCAGAAAGCAACATAATAAGCTTAATTAGGTCTAATGTTACTGCTTGCGAGTTTATACTAAGGAAAATCAAAGTGGTCTAGTAATTATGTATATACGCTGTTCATACACATGCAATAAAAGAAATCCTTGCGGTTGTGTTGACAAGATATATTCAGCGTACATAAATCAAACAAGTAGAGACTCTCACTGTCGGTTCCTTTGATGTCAAAATACCTATTTTGATGACCTTGAACGGCTCCTGGGGGAGAACCTTCCGATAATACTAACAGATAGCGCCACTACTTTATCACATATGTGTGGTAGCAGAGCCAGTAACTGGCTCTGATTGGTAGAACTTTGTACTGCCATCTGATAGTCAAGGTTAGAAATACCCCCCGAGCTACTGTCCCAGGCACTCTAGACAGGTTCCAACATTTGGCATCAGTGTTATTTAAGCATCAGGGAAGTAAGCAGCTTTTACCAGTCGAGAACAAGTTTGCCAGCCCGAGCGAGGGAAGTTCGAGACTGGTTATAGATAGTTACTTCCCGAGCATGCTTATAACATTTTTCTCCATGCCCAACAAAAATTTGAATAAAATATCCTATTCAATTTACCACCATCTTTAGGCCCATTACGTTGGGCCATTCTGTTCTGTTACACAACCCGCACCTGCCTTCCCCTGCGGCCGCCTGACCAAAGAAGGTGGCCCTCGGGGCTCCGCCCCTGTCTAAGCTCTGCCCTGAGGCTTCGGCCCTCTCGAAGGGGTCCCTCGGAGCTCCTCCCCTCTCCAAGGGGGCCCTGGGAGCTTCACCTTTCTACAAGGGGGCCATCGGAACTCCGCCCCTCTCCAAGGGGGCCTCGGGGCTCCGCCCCTCTCCAAGGGGGTCCTTGGGGCACCGCCCTCTCCAAGAGGGCCCTTGGGGCACCGTCCTCTCCAAGGGCCTTTGGGGCTCCGCCCCCCTCCAAGGAGGTTCTCGGGGTTCCGTCCCTCTCCAAGGGGGCCATCGGGGCTCCGCCCTCTCTAAGGGGGCCCTCGGGGCTCATCCCTCTCCAAGGGGGCCATCGGGGTTCCGCCCTCTCCAAGGGGGCCTCGTGGCTCCGTCCTTCTCCAAGGGGGCCGTCGATGCTCCGCCCCTTTCCAAGGGGGCCCTCGGGACATCGCCTCTCTCCAAGGGGGCCCTTGGGGCTCCGCCCCTCTCTTAACAAGTTTTTAAATTTCAAATAGGTTAGGATCAGTTAAGTTCAAACCCGTTCAGATCACTTATAGAACTAAAATTACTGTAATAACACGCAATTCACTTACTTCCCTTGGGGAGTAGGTACTTACTTCCCTAATGTCAAGACAACCAGTAAACAAACAGTAAAATCAGCTTACCTGCAATGGATATGTCAAAGTAAGTGTAACTTACTAGATGGGCATGGAGAAAATTAATTAATTTGCTTTTATTTGAAACAAAATAGAGGCATTATTATATTATTACTATAACATATAAATATGATTTATTATTATTGTGGTTTTATTTATTTTATGTCCTACTAGTACATTAAGTAAAATGAATGACTCTATTTTAAGGTATCTTAGATACAAAATAACGCTCCAGGGCAATTATTTTCTTCATAAGAACACTAGGGTTATTATGAAAAATTAACAGTATTTGTTTCCATGGATACAACCTTTATTTCAAAAATTATGCACCACTGTCACAATGAAAATTAATGACAGCTCATCCAATGTCACAAATCTAACTTAGATCAGCTAACTAGATCAATCTTAAATACCATAGCATAGTAATTATATGAATTGAATATGAATATGAATTAGGTAAGAAAATTGGTAGGACAGAAAACCTTGAAGGCACCACAGGCATTATGAGCTAAGAGCCCGCGATTGTTGTACACACCTCGGGCCAAAGGCCCTCGGTTAGTACACTAACAATCTTGGGCTCTTATTTTACTCATAATGCCCCTTGGTACCTTAATAACTATAAAATAAGGTAAATGAGCTTAAAAATCTTAAAAGTGGGCTCTACCTCATATGGGTCGAATATACATTCTAGAAAGTATTTTTTTGATTTGTATAAATTATAATAAATACGTTTGCTATTAAATCAATTATTATGGTACTATTCTTCATAATTTAAAAGTAAACACTTTGTGTAATGGTGATTTAACTAATGGGATAGCTACCATACAGGATATTATTTAACTATAGGAAAAATTTACTCAAATATGGCGATCCAACCTCACAATTTACAAAAACAAGTTCGTTATATTTGACAATTATCTGTAATTACGTAATTAAAGCGTTTCCTAGGTGATAACAACGCCGTAAGTAAATACACGTCACCCTTCTGTCGGAAGTGTTCATAAAACCGACGCCCCAAGAAATTCACAAAATTCAATCTTTTAGGGTAAAGCTTTTTTTATTTTTCTGTTGCTTTTGGAACGGTAATTAGGGCTTAAATCGAGTTTCTAGCAAGTCAGACGATGCTTGTCCCCGTTCTTCTTCGTTGGCCTGCCGATCTAGGCCGCTGAACGCCCTGCAGAACGACTTCTGTAATTCGACCGCTGCGACACCAAAGACTGCTTCCACCTCACGCTGTTGCCCACACTTAGCGTCGGTTGCAGAAAGCAATGTTAAGTCTGGTGTTAGCTAATGCTACGTCAAAGTGAACAAAAACGAATCAAATCTCAAATGCTTATGGTAACTAATACATTAGTAAACAAAATTTGATGCGATTTTGTTCACTTTGACGAGATGTTAGCTAACACCAGACTTAACATTGCTTTCTGCAACCGGCCCTTAGGGCTCTACTGCTTTCTATGAAGGTCACTACCTACCTCCTGCTCACAAGGTTTCAATTACACTACCCAAAACTCCAAAACAGCCACTGAAATAGCAGCTACCACTCGATGCGCAGATTAAACACTTTTTCAAACTCCTTCCGAGGTGCTACGAATTGAGAAAAGGGTTTTTTATTCACAATTTAACAATTATTTATTGGGGAAGCCAAATTAACAACACCTTTCAGCGTGGCTTCCTTTCTCCAATTGTTTGTCTTCGATCTTACATTGTTTTACATTGTTTCCAAGCCTACACTGGTTACATTTGTTCGAACCAAAGCTAACACTATTTTGAATACTGTTTTTGTAAATTATTGTCAACACCAATGTTATTTTATACTATTTACAAAAAATAATCCAGCACATTTCAACAAACAACATTCTATAATAGTAATTTACGATACAAGGGAGTAAAGCTAGTCTTTAGTCACGAGTGGGAGAGAGTTAAAACGCGAGTGAGCGAGCGTTTTAAGCCCCGCAAGTGACTAAAAATGCCTTACGCATGTGTATCGTACAATATTTTATCTAAGATAGAATTTAGAAAACACGGTAAATATAAAAACATACTTTAAGTTAAATTCGGATTACTAGCAAACGGTCATAATTGGCGTGGTTAAAAATTTAAAAACACGTTGCTACTGACGAAGTACCTAATGAAATCTTTTAATCACGTTGCTACTGACGACGGAGACTAATGAAAACATGTTATTAAACAGTCGTTTTACAAACTTAAAACTGCCAACTAAAAGTCAATTTCACACACTGTCGTAGATAAAATATTATTTGATACGCTTGAAATAATCTTAATTGCTATTATAGTCATACACGCTTAAAATGTGTTAATAGCAATATGTATTTGGAGAAAGTAGCAACGAATGCCATTTTCAAAGTTGAGTAACATATAGTAGAACTATATGCAAATGTAGAAGCTATTCAAGGTTACTTTTAAAAGGGCCGGGTCATGGAAATCTGGCTGTCCTATACATGTGAACTGGGTCTTTTCCACTGTAACTACAACTTTTTAATATAAATTATAGTATTTTTATTTTGAGGCTAGAAATCATGGCAGCATGTATCATCCTACAAACACTTAATAATCTACTTTAACACCAACCCTAAAAAATAGAACATGGCCAATCCCTATACAAAATAAAAGTAGTCATACATGATACAAATAAACAAAATAATTTAGAAGCACAGGTACTTTCTGACTGAACAATTTAAATGCTGTTAGATGATTTTGTAGCAATCTTTAAGAAACAATAAGGCAATAAATGAAAATAAACTGTAGTGCCATAAATAACTTGAGATACCATAGTACATTTATTTTTCTGTCAATTATGAACCATCCGCTTCTGGACATAAGCTTTACTTCTTATTTCTATTATTTTTTGTAGCATTAACCCATATCAGGCTTTACCAGCAACTTCCACTATATAATCCATTTATCGCTTCTGAAGCTGCTTACATTTTTTACGGTTGGGGTTCTAATTGAATAAGGTATTGCCTCAAAGTTGGTTTAATTGTCTAGCAACGCGATCTGCTTAGTTCCATTTCTTGTCAGCAAATACATTACTTTTATTTCCTGTTATTAGTGCTGCTTAGTTTCTAATTTCATCTCTGAGACATACTTCAAATATATAACATTCTAGCTTCTGGAGGGTTAATCGAATTTTAATTATTAGTGCCACTGCTTCTAAATCAATACTCAGCAATATGCATTGGGAGAAAAGACTTGCAAATTTCGTTTGTTCATCTATGTACAGTCGTGTTCAAATAAATCTGGGACAATGTTTTTTTCATATGTAGGTTCAGTCAAGAATTGAAGAACATCTCCATGGATTTCCTGCTATCAGAAAGAGTTACAGATTTCATTTACCTGTGAAAGTTTAATGTAACCCTTTCTTATAGCCGGAAATCCATGGAGATATTCTTCAATTCTTAACTCAACCTACATATGAAAAAAACATTGTCCCAGATTTATTTGAACACGACTGTACATACTGTACACTTTGATGACGTTTAAAACAGTTACGCTTATTCTCGATACAATTCTGAAAATAAGTATAATAATTGGTGAAACTGTAGTTATTGCGTTAGTTAAAAAGAATGATAATCCTAATTTTGATTTTCTATCAAAAAATTTGATTTTTTCCTGTTCGTACATATTTGGACTAAAGCCTTACAAATTTGACCATTAAAATTGAAATTTAATTTAACTCAAGAAATTGTAAAAACTAAAAAACGTCAATCAAAAAATCGAATACCTATCCTGGGGCTAACTGTGGAGTTAATCAGTAATTACTTATAGCTAAGATGCAACTAAAGCTACAAAAAATACAAATCAACAAGCAGCGTAAACTTTACGTACAATATAAAGAAACGTTTAAAAGTGTCGGGGCTAACGCATTCCAATTACTTAAACTACAATATGACCCTAATACAATGTGAAAAAAATCTACTGTTAAGTAGGGAGACAAACCTACCTGCAATCAAAATCAACTAACACAAGCAAGAACGGATGTCTTAAGATACATTAAAATGATAAAGACAGACGAAGGCTAAAAGTAATGGCCTAAATACTCCAGATGATGAACTTAGTACGTAAAGTGATTTTGCACTTTAGAAACTGCTATGATGCTCTTACTGGGTTCTCCGCTTTGGAACTAATTTGGTTCAATAAGATATACCGGATTGTGGAAAACAATAACATTCCTTTTTATTTACATTAGAACACAAATTACAAACACATTAAAAGTACATACGTCAATATGTAGTAAATACAAATACAGATAGTGAATTATATATAAACAAAACGCGGAATATGATTTGAAAATTAGATTAAAGAACCTGACCAAAGCCCTCGTCTAGGTTAAAGTAACTCAAGACGGCTGGAGGCGCAATGATTGAACGCCAGACAGTGCACCCTTATATACAGATTGCTTGTGCAAAAGGCGAAAGAATTTTTTGTTCTTTGAGTACAATAAGTATTGTCGGCCAAGCGACATTGTCGCACAAGGGTTACTCTTACTTTCGGCTCGAAGAGGAATTACATTTCACTTCTTTTTGGCTATGGTCTATAGTCCATTGTTCGCCGAGTCAGATGACCGGCCGTTTATTGCGCTTTGCAATGGCCTGGAAATACGCCAAAGATATTCTCGCAACCCTACCTAGAGTATTTTTGTTGCCCAAGCCCTTCACACTCCGACGAAATGGAAATCACGCTGTTTTGTAGAAATTGAAGCGCGACGTTTTACGAAAGTTCATTTACATTCTTTGCGCGTCATTATTCAAATCTGATGTTAAAGAGATTTCCTAAATGCAAGCACACAATTGACACCCACTGATTTAACTCGTATCGCTGCACCCTGAATTTCACTTTGTTATTAGTGTTACTGGTGGCATTTTTATGATCTTTTGCAAAGGATAATTTCTCACGTTGTCAGGCAGTTTGACACGGCTGCGCTACATACGTATGTACAGATTGGTAGCGGCTACTACGAACATAGCGACAAGACCATTATTGCTCTTTTACACTATAATGTACCTTGATTTTTTAAAATAAAGAATGCTTCTTTAAAGTAACACAACGATGTCATTTATGTAATTGATTGCAAAAAAGAGTAGAGTACACGAGTAGCGCAAGCAGTTTAAATTAAATTTTAAAGCGACTGTAACAGTAAAAGTAACACAAATACTGTAATAATGTGGCAGTTATTTGACAGTACAGTACAGCTGAGGTTTGCCGTAAAAATTCAATTGTCATGCATTTTCCTATGTTCACTTAACGAAAATATCCAGGAGCTTGTCGAAGAGACAAGAATCAATTCTACAATATGTTATGTAAAGGAATACTAAAGCAGGCGGATCAAAATGCCCACTCGGGACCTATATAATATAATCAAACGTATCAGCAGTTTAAAACACTCACATGGGCAATAGAACGCTATCAAGATAAAAAAAAAAGAAATCATAAACATGTTTGAAGCTTGGAAAACCTACTGTGAAAAGTTGTTAGATAACACTTTCCAACATACTCTTGCAAAGAGTCACCTGCTCAATATAAAAGAACCTGCTATTTTAATTTAACAGGTCTTAAAATAAGAACAATGTATTGCCAACGATGGAATAGATGCTGAGACAATCAAAAATCTGGAAGACATAGAAACGAACATTCTTCATACTCTTTGTCGATGAAACACAGAAATGTGGCCTAGTGTTTGGTGTAACTCTGTATACATCCTATTACACATAAAATATTCAACACAAAAATGCTATAATTATAGAGTAATAGCACTAATCCCTCACGCTAGTAAAATATTACTTCTCATTCTCAATGGTAGGCTGAAAACATTTACCACGGAAAATTTTCAATTTTTAGCAGATCAACGAAGATACCAGAGAATATAATCAGTGTTTATAAATCTGCTTTATCGACTACCAAAGAGCCTTTGACAGCATTGAATGGGAAAAACTCTAGATGGTATTGGCGGGAATGGGGGTTCCAAACCATCTACTTTACCTTAATCAGAGTCTGTAAATAACACTTCACCATATAATAAAAAACTGGCCAAATAAATATTGTTTTTCTGCTTAAAACCAAATGTAGCAAACACATTTATGAATATAATAGCAGTATATTTCAATCATACCAGATGCTTTATAAAATGTTGAACAATATGCCAATGTAATTTTTACAAATTGTATAAAATTGCATTGGCCTTGATAATAGTTTGTAAAACATTATTAGAAATAGTGTTAGCCTTGATTTAAACAAAATCTAATCAGAGTAGCTTGGATATAATGAAAAACAATGTAAGATCCAAAACAAACAATTGGGGAGAGAAACCCAAGCTGTAAAGTGGTGTTCAATTTAGCTTCCCCAACGAATAATTGTTAATACGTGAATAAATACCCTTTCTCCAATTCAGTATGTTTCAAAATTAATTCTATATTCTTTGGGTCTGCTGTAGTAGGTTGCATTGGCTCGTAGCACCTCTACAGAGGTAATAAAAAGTGTTTAATTTGTGCATTGAGTATTGGTTGGTTTGTCAAGATTGTATACGAGGGTCGAGCAGTGCAATTGGAGCCTCGTAAACTAGAGGTAGGCAGTGACCTTTGTGGAAAGCAGTTGGAGCCCTAGGTGTGAGGCAACGGCTGAATTGGAGGCGTTTTCGTATGGTCGAATTACAGGAGTCGTTCTGAAGGACGCTCAGCGGTTTGTATCTGCACGCCAACGAAGACTTGCCAGGGCTTGACCTAAGCCTTAGTTTTTATAGCAAAAGCAACAGAAAGGTCAGGAAAGTTTATCCTAAAGGATTGAGTGTAGTGAATTCCAAGTGTGGCGTCGGTTTTATGTACACTTTGAAAAAAAGCGTCAACTGAGTGCTTTTTGTATGTGACGTGTATTTACTTACTGCAATGTTTACTTGTTTTTGCGAAGTTGTGAGGTGGATCTCTATATTTGAATTAAGTTCCCATTAGTTAAATAATACCCAGTATTGTAGTAATTCCATTGGTTAAATCAGCATTATACAGTGTTTACAATGAATTTATTAAAAAACATAATACGATAATTAAGTTTATAGAAAATGTATTTTCTATAATTTATACAAATCAAAATAATATTTACTAGAATGTACACACCCGACCCATATGAGATTAAAGTCATTTATTTTAAATTATTATAATCAAATCGAGTAATGTAAATCATAATTATATATTGTAATGGTTGCATCTTAGGATTGCTATTTCTTAAAGCTATTCCAAGATATGAGATTATTTTTTATAATAAACAAATTAATAATTAAAATGTTGAAGGATAGATTTATACAATAAAAGAACAACTTAAATACTTGAAGGTTATCTAATGAACAGGATATTGGATGTAATATTGTTAAATGACCAATATTTTACAAGAAAGGTTCTGGCATATGAATTGATTTTGTGGAGATAGTTGTTTGATTATATAATTATTTGGATCATAATTAATATTAATTGATAATCGAAATAAGCTATAAGATAGCTTATTTGAAAGTGAAAGGAAAACTCAAATGATTATTCGAAAGAATTTAATTATAACGTGCCAGAATAGAATAAATTATATAGAAATGTATTCAGTCTTAGTTTGAAAAAAAATGATATAATAATTATTGCTAAGTAAAATTTAAATGATTAAAAATAACAACTAAATTTTCTTCAAAAAGTGTAACATGTTATATAGTACATATAACGAAATATTAGTAATCCTTTTTGGTTTAGAACTTCATGTGGGTTGCCGTCAGGTGAATACGTCAACAAAAGAGCAGGAGTTGGGAGTATACTACAGGTAAATGAGAATTTGGACTTGAATGAGCCTTGTAATCAGGTGGATTTCTACATCTAGTTTAGATTTTGACTTGGGTATCATCAGTGTTCTTGCATGACGCCTTAAGTATCCTGTAATAATTGGAAAGGATTAAGAGGGAGAGCAGTTTGGATAGTTGGTGGATTGATACCTGTTACAAGAAGGATGATTTTGGTACGCTGGGATAGTTTGCAGTAGTCGTGGCTAAGTTGGAGTTCTGCAGGAGGTGGTCAGCATATGCATCTGAGGATTAAATTGGATTAGAACTGCATAGGAGTAATTACTTAGAGTTAAATAGGAGAGCTGGTCTTCATTTAAGAAGTTTATTTGGTTCGAATGTTTTCCGCAGCTGTAAGTCCAGTCGTTACTGTTACACATTCGGTCACAGAGTTGAAACATTTATAGAACTAAAACTGGAGTCGATTAGAAGTAGCTATTGTTATGTATGTTGAAGTAAACTTATTTACTTGGCAGTGCTGACGAGGCAGTGTGGACAGCTTACTTGTACTGGATTTAGACCAAGACATCGAGCAAACATGTTAAGTGGATTTTGTGACAGGTATATGTAAATAAAGCATTAATAAGTTCTAATTAGTGAATGAATTACATATTTGAAAGAAATACTTACTTTGATTGATATTTTTAAGTAATAACATATGTGACAAATATCATTTGGTTGACTTTTCACTTTTATGAAGTTTTTAATTTGACGTTTTACAAATATCTCATAATTTATAAATAATGTTTGAATATCTACTGACTAATTATCACAACCAGGGAATTGAATATTATCATATTATTATTAGTGTGGCATTCTCGTAAATAGCAGGAACACGAGGTATACCTTATGAACTTAAACAAGTATTTTTTATAACGATTATGTCTATTGGTGATTTGTTAACATTTACAATCCACTTTCATTTTGATCTGCGTTGTTATAGTACCTTGCTCAGGATTCTTAGACAAACTTTACATTTCAGCTGCATCAAAGTCAATGTTGATCTAAGAGTTAGAGATAGACGAATTTCTCGTAAATGTAAAAAATTCAAGCTTAAGTATACATACCTATTTTAATATATTAACAATTTTCTCTACTTTTTTGTGTTAAAAATTCTTGGCCGTTATTATAAATCCCGACTGTCCGTTCATCCATCTTCAAATCTTACTATGTCTTGATATTACAGGTAGTTTAAATGTATATTATAATTAATAATAATGGAAATATATTGCAGTGGTTTTGGGCCCTACGGCTCTGCTCTGAGTGCAGCATAAAGTTTAAAATTAAATTTAAAGCACAGAGTAGAGGTATTGTATCTAGCTGCAATGCTAAAGTAAATGTCTTATCGTAAATGCATTAATAAAGGAATGCTTGTGTTAAGAGACAAAAATTGATTAAATAACGCATAGGAGAGAACTTGCCATTTCACAGGGTTACTAGTTAAATTCCTATCAATTAATTATTAAATAAGGCTGAATGAATAGCGTAAACAAAGTTAAATTATTACAATAGGTTTTCTCAATGCAGTTGTTGAAGCGTAGAGTTCATTTTAATTATTTACACATAATTTGTCAACGATTCTAAAAGGTATTAGCCAAGAAAGATAAGAATATTCTCAAAGAGCGAATTATTGAAAGCTAGCAAATGTGAAATGCAAACTTGTCTGAAGAAATTTGCAGAAAAGTGAACAGCATAAAAACTATAGGTGAAAAGTACACATTTATGAACCAATAAACGATTTGAAAGGACGTGAATAAGGAATTAATTAAATTACTGATGAATATAAACATGCAACGGCCTTTTAATTCGTGTAGTGGCGCTAAAACAATCAGTGACAATATTAAAATATGAACAAGAATTTTATAAATGTACATTGTTTAGTTTTAAGTAGTTATAAGAATTTAAAATGTAAAAAAAGCATCTCACTTGAACTTAGTTCATGTCCTGTCTTTAGTTTAAGATTCGTTTTTGTTATAAATGGACGCGGGGAGAAACAAATGAATAAAAATTTATTCTTTGACATGCAGTTTGTGCTCTTATATTAAATTAAGAAATTACCTATAAAAATAATAGATACAGTGAAAAAAAGTATACCATCGTGTAGAGCGCATTCCAGTTGCACATTGCAGACTACAGGGACGCGGTCAACGGAGCTCCAGGTACACAGCGAGCATCACAAACATCAAAGACTGCGCTTCCAGAAGAGATTCCTGCCAATTCGCCCCGTTCCCGAGCATCGTCGGAGGACCGAAAGCTATTAAGGTCTGTAAAAACTTTATTATCAGTGCGAGGAAGCAGAGATTTGTACCACAGACCGACATTACCGTGGTGAAGACGAAGCAGGCATATCAGGGCCTCTAGCTAGTCAAATTTTCCCAGTATTTGCAATAATCCAAGTTGAGGTTATGTGTTCTCCAAAAATGGACGCCATCAGAAACAATTGCTAAGCTTGTCCGCTTAAAATACTGAAACAAAAGAGAATGAGTGACGCTATAAAAGCGCGAAATATTAGAATTAAAACAATACCTGTAGTTTGTTCACAATTTTGATTTCCAAGTCAATTAAACGTTCACTGCAAAATAAACAAACCACTTGTTAAAATTTGACAGCTGCCATATTCGCAGCTGCGTAGTTTTAAAGTATTAGGACGTCAGTGGCGTATCACTGAATAGAAAAATTATAATTGAGCAGGAACCCATCCTTTGATTTGAGTCAAGTCTCGAACCGGAACTAGCATTATAAATATAAAATTGCAGACAGAATAAAATACGAATTAGGGCAAAATACTGTATTTATTTGATTTAACGTAAAAAATACATGGTATTTCTTAAACAGTCATAAAATCTGAAATAGATAATTCTGAGTAAAATATTTATAATTACAAAATTTAAAATATAACGTCCATAACCATAGCAATATAGACAACATTAATTTTAATGTATGGAAAAGATGTGTAGGTATTTGTTCAAATATTTTTAAAATATAGAACATTCATAAAAGTAAATAGGCAGATCTCAACACTTTGCCAATCCTTTTCCGAGTATTCAATATTAAGCTTTCGCCAGTCCTGTAGTAGCTTAGCTCTATTTATTTATTTTAAAAGCATCTGCTCTTACTAAAGCTGCTCGTAGCAAAGCTAACGAGATGCGCGCATTCTTTAAATATTCAGTGCACTCTACCGGTGACAGTCACAAATGAAATGCAGGGACGTGCTATATTTGGTCTTCAAAAAAAAAAGTCTGCGGAAAACATAAACCTCAGAAGTGCAGCAACAATCGACTCCAGCTAATCGATAAATTCCAGAAATGCGAGATGTCGCATTGGAATTCCGTAGGCATTCCTTACAGGCTTAATCGCATGCCCACGTAATGTTCATTCTGGAGACGATTTTTGTTCCATTGTGCCAGTGTAAGCTCCGTTTTTCCGTTTTCGTAAATTGGGTTGTAATTTGCTTAGTTACAGAATATTAAATTTTGAGTAAATAACGGTCCTCTTTGATTTCCGAGCTACAGCTATTTATTATTGCTAGTCCTTTATCTGCTTAACAAACGTAACAAAGCTTTCTGTTTTCATTGTTATTATCGAATGGGATTAATTCTGAATGCACAAAGCAGTCGCAGGATAATAATCCCAGTCCATGACTTTTGTTCGTAATTAGATGAATGTTCCGGATATATAACAACTCCAGTTATTATTTTACGAATTTCAGCACTCTATCCAAAGCCTTCTTATAGATTAATTTCTGATTTTCAGAGGACTTGTATTAATTTAAACGATTACTTTTCTACAGTAATAATATTTAGTTCGTAAGTTTTTACTGAACACATAGACAAATAAGTCGCTCCACTCAATGATATATACTGACTAAAGCTTTTAGGACTATAAGCTGTGAAATGGATGTAGAGCACAATGTAGTAATACTTACAACTTTACTACAGGGAATGTTTTTTTAAACCTGTGCAAGGTGGTTACAATGTTGTGCTTGTTTATCTTGTCCTTGCAATTATTTATCAAAACTATGAAAAACTATGCAAGTGACCTAAACAAAACCTAAATTTCGCCAAAATTTCTATTCTCTCTTATAATTAGTTGTTTATATTTTTTGAGCTTTATTTTATTAATTACATAGTTTCAAAAATTCCTCTGAGCTTCTTAAGTTTACGGTAACTTGAAAACATCGTTATAATATCACAAGGAGTACTCCCAGAGGCGAATCGCTAAAAGAAATTAGACTCAAAAACATTTACTTTGAAACATTAATCAATAGGACCACTGTATGTTTGCTGATAAAAGCTTTTTTTTTATTTTTCAGTAAAAGTAGAGCACTAGTGTGACGACAATCTTTCGTTGGTGGATGTCTAACCCTTTGCGAAAGAATAACTTAACCTGGACACACTCCATTGTAATGTAATGCTACTTACTGGCTATTCATTTCTGTAACGTGACTTGTGCATACAAGTGCCAGCAGATAATAGTTTGTTCATTGCTTCGCGTGAATAGATTTAGAACACTTTAGAAAAAATAAGTATACTATTCTTCAGATTACATACCATTTCCTTATATAAAGCTTAAGTATAAAATCATGTTCTTACTCTTATGTTAGGCCTTAGAAGATCGGCAAGCCGTGCGACACACAGCAAAGCCTTTTATTTGGTTGGAGGGCCTCGAATATGGCGCTATTTTTAGTGACAGCTGCAGTTGGAACTAACTATGATTGTTAACCAACACCGACGCCGACGGGTCGGTGTGGAGTGGTTTTAAAGGTGTAGATAACCCTCTCTTTTTTGGCTATCTAGGTGTAATGCTGGTTTTACGAAACATTTAACGCCATAGGTTAGTCGGTAGACTATGTATTGGGCCAAGTTTAAATTTGAAAGGCTCCGAACGCTGGCATGGGCGTTTAGCCGTCTTCATGGCAATTCTGCAGCACAGACTCCTAGACTGCTATTAGGTGCTACGCTGTAATTTTGTCTGGAGGCGTCGTATAGGTACACTTCCCGTATGCTGATAGAGAGATTTTCACTACGTAAGTGGCCAATTTTGCTTAACAATGGCGGTGATTGTCACAAACGGGCCCTTTTGCCCTTAAACAAGCACGTCGGACGTTTTATCTCGTTATGGGGCCCCAGCCTAGGTATCTGCGGCAGGTTGGAGATGGTAATGCGGTCTCGTCTCAGGAAGGAGTTGAACGGTGCTAGAGGTTGACTTTTGCCACCCATAGAACCAGTTTTTGAAAAGGAGTCGCAGGTCTGAATGAGGATAGAGCTCTCCATCGTACGATTCGACGAGGCGCAGTTCTGAAGGGAGGGTCAAGTTTTTAGAGAGATTGTGCTCCCGAACTGCTGGTTAGTTTCCTCAGGGGAGGCCCTGAACGCAGAAGTCTCAGCCTGGCGGCGACTTACATGGCCGGATCAAGTGAGACTGGTCGGCAGCGTCGGATTGGTATCGACTTAGGTCTGCTCTAGCTGCAACCCAAACTGCCCCCCCCTTCTTGGAACTTAGGGCTAATGGATGCATTGCCAATTATAGGAAATCCTCTGGTAAAATTAATAAATGAGTCGTTAAAGAGTGGAATTTTCCCAGACTGGAAGAAATACAAAGTAATTCCTATCAGAAAAATTGTGGGTACAAAGAAATGTGAAGATTTTAGACCAGTGTATGAACAAATTTTAGAAAAAATTGTCAAAGACCAATTGCAGGAGTTTATCGAAGCAAATAAAATTATAAGTGGCAAACAATCCGGATTCAGAAGCAAACATTCGTGTGAAACGGCATTAAATCTAGTTTTAGCGAATTGGAAAAGTAAACATCATCAACAGAAAAGTGTAGTGGGCGTGTTTCTAGATTATAAGCGTGCTTTTGAAACAATCGATAGGAAAAATTAATTAGAAAACTGGACAAATATGGAATTCAGGGAATCGAGAAACAATGGTTCGAGATTTATCTATCTTCGCGAACCCAAACAACAGTGTATGATGAAGAGGAATCGACGGAAATTCTTAACACATTGGGGGTTCCTCAGGGATCCGTATTAAGTCCATTGCTATTTCTACTGTACATCAATGATCTGGAAATAAATATCAAACACTGCTCGCTAAATTTGTTTGCTGACGACACATTAGTTAGGGTAACTGCGGGAAATACTACCTAATGCCGTCAACAAAATAAATACAGATCTTGAGATAATATCACAGTGGTCACAAATCAATAAACTAAAATTAAATATTTTGTCAAAACAAAGTGAATAATTGTGTCAAATAAAATTAATAGTGAAAATATAACTGTTAAAGTAAAATTAGACGGTCTAGAAATAGAACAAGTGCCTGAAATTAAATATCTGGGAGTTATTATAGATAGTAGACTTACTTTTCGTAGTTCTATAAATTTTATCATTAAGAAAGTTGCTAAAAAATTGGATTTTTGGGAAGAAACTAAGTATTAATGCTAGAATTCCAGTCTATAGAACCATTATTGCATCACACTTTGATTACTGTGCAAGTATCCTCTTTCTTTGTTACGAATCGGATTTACAAAGGTTGCAAAAACAACAAAGCAGAGCGATGCGCAATATTTTACGATGTTCTAAATATACGAATATTAAGT
This sequence comes from Agriotes lineatus, assembly GCA_940337035.1. Taxonomy (NCBI): domain Eukaryota; kingdom Metazoa; phylum Arthropoda; class Insecta; order Coleoptera; family Elateridae; genus Agriotes; species Agriotes lineatus. The sequence goes on from CALNHX010006363.1 coordinate 84,514, forward strand.
TAATGCTAAATACGTTGCAGTGGCTAAGTCTCAACGTATTTATTGTAATACAGTCGTTTTGATTTACAAAGCTCTTAATAATTTATTATCAAATTATATGTCGGATCATTTGATACTAAATGCTGACATTCATCAATATAAAACAAGGAATCGATTTGATTTTAGGCTGCCTAAATTAAATAAAGCGAGTACACAAAATTCTCTGTATTACAAGGGACTAAAGTCTATAATTCGCTTCCTCAAGATGTAAAAAAAATGACAAACATTTATAGTTTTAAAAAATATTTAAGCAACTTTGTGAAACAATACTATTAGTATTAATGTTATTAATGATAAATAAGTTAAGATATAATAATAATGATTCTATGTACTAGTATATTATACTAAATAAATAAACTTACTTACTTACTTAGAAAAGTTTGAGAAGCCCTGATACAGAATAATCAATAAATTTCAGATCGAGCTGGCTGATGTTACAACGATGTTTATATGGGGCTACTACAAATTAGATCCGACATTTATTTGATTACTGGATATAAAATTGTTCTCTTAATAATATTAACGATTAAAGGCTATATACAAAGCTGCATAGAGGAAACCGATACAAATATTACAAACCAATTGATTTACCAAAGTTTAAATATGAACTGCCTTTAATGGATCCAGTGCCACTGGACTACACAACATTGTCCTTGAACATAATTTATGAATTAAGGAAGTCAACAGCTAACTGTCTCTTTGTGTAAATAAAATTGTATTTAACGTCCATTAACAATTGCTGCGATGGCCGGTAACCGTTATAACATATTTTGAGATTATACGACAATGTAAGACTTCCGTCAATAATAAGGAAATACGTTTCCAGGAAACACAGTTTAGTTTACACCGTATCAATTGAACGTTATTATCCTATTAGCTGTTCAATTAGCTTTACAGGAGCTCATTGGTTTTTTACTTTCTGTTTTACTAGGTACTACTAGGAATAAATCAACCGCTGCTACGCAAAGAATATTTTCACTCGTTTCAATAACTTTCGGTTAATACGGAGACCTCCTAAAGATTGAAGACCAAATGATCCGTGACATTTTGGAAAATTAATAAATTTAATGTGTCAATGTTGCATGCAAGCACAGATTTGAAGTTTTTAACATTGACGTTCGTGGTGTATTTTTGAATTGTCGCGTTATGCTAATTTTTTAACTTTATTTCCTTCTCATCAACAACAGTTCTACTTCAAGCTAAGCTACTTACTTTTGCACTGTTTTAAGTAGCTACCTATAATATTTTAATTCCTTAATACCGTATGATCGAAAACTTTCAACGTCTAGAGGGCTGTGGATTTTTTAAAAATTAAATTTTTGTTGGCAGTGATGAGTAAAGCTACTTAATAATATAACCTATACAATTTTGACCGATAAACTTAACTTTTACAGGATGTTTAATGCCGAGCATTAGGTGGTTCTGTGTATGGAAAATGCAGCAAACCATTTTGAATAGCTGTAGTTGTTTTTGTTACTAACATTTTTATGTATCCAACAAGAAAGCTTGTATTTGTTGAAATGACAATCCTGACATAACCTTAAACTGACAGATATAAAATTCCAATGTGACTTATACTACCACGACTGCCAACAAAATTTTTTGACAAAATAATTCCACCGCCCTCTAGACGTTGGAAGTTTTCGATCATACTGTATGTGGCACGTCCCAGCATCCCTTAAATTTAGTTGGTGCCAACAGTGATAGATAGGGTGCCAGCATTACGTAGTCACGTGGTATTCAACATTTTGCGATGGCTCTATATCTTCCTAAACTAATGATTGCTTTAACGTTTCGTTCTAACATTTAGGTATAACAAATTAAACACAATATAACTGAAACTTTATAAGTAGAAATCTGACGACATTTTTTTAACAACTATTAGTGATGCTTGAATTCAATAGTTAGATACAGGGAATTTATTTTAATAGTTAACATAAGCGTTTCGTTTCTATGCCACCATTTAATCATACAGGTCATTTCCATAGTTACAAATGAGACCAATAGATCAGAGCGTGTATTTTACGAGTTAACATAGGAATTATTACTTGTCAAAAAAACATTTAAAAGTTATCCTAATGTATACCACTGAAGAAAAGATACAACACACAAGTTGTACCTAGGTATCTACTTTTTAGTTGGATACCTACATTCCGGTAACAAAAGTTTCTTATTAGCACGTACCTAATTCAAATTCGTATGTTAATTCGTAAAATAAACGCTCTAATCTATTGATTTCATTGGTAATTATGGAAGTGACCTGTATGATTTAAATGCTGGCATAGAAACGAAACCGCTATGTTAACCATTAAAATAAATTCATTGTATTTTCCAACAGAGCTCTTTTTTTACATAAAGTATTCTAACTCATACTAGGTGTGACATCATTTGGGTGACGCGGAAATTATAATTATAGTAATACTGTTTATCAGTGGCGTAACTAAGATTTTGCTCTGGATGGTGATGTGGGAAAAAATTGTGCTGCACGTCGAGGTTGTAATAATTTAGTAGTACAGCCATCTCGCTCGCTCGTGGGCAGACACCACTATACACTGTATAGCTTTCCTTCACGCCATTTTATTCAAATACTTATACGTAATTTCATTTAAACTGACCCCATTATAATAAGAAACTAGCAGTCCAGTGAGACAAATGTCTCATTTAATAAAACAAAAAAGACCGTTTTGCAAATAGAACGCGTATTAAATAAAAACTGTACCCAGACCTGGAAGGTGTCAAAGTGGTTGCCTAACCGATCGACGTTTTAAGGCGCAGAGGGTCGCAGCTCCGTTTGGCTGCTGAAACATTTTTATTTAATACGCGTTCTATTTGAAAAACGGTCTTTTTTGTGATTTCTCGAAAACCGGAAGTGTCACATGACTGAAATTCGGTCCCTGAGCTGACATGATCATTCCAAACATATAACTTTCATAACTTTTTTCTCTATCTCTTACGGTTTGGCTGCTGAAACAGCGTCCCGGACAGACACGTCTATTAGATAAGGGGCTATGACACAACGCCCACTGGTCACAAACCCCAACTCAGAATTTGGTCATAACGCCCAACTTCGATTCTGGTCACAACGCCCAACTTGGTCACAACGCCCAATTTTGATTTTGGTCCCAACGCCCAACTTGGTCATAACGCCCAAAAGCGATATTGGTCACAACGCCCAACTTGGTCACAACGCCCACCGACGCCTGTTATAGGAGAGAGCTATCGACGCCACTTAAAGCACCGTTTTGGTCATAACGCCCAACTTCGATTTTGGTCACAACGCCCAACTTGGTCACAACGCCCAATTTCGATTTTGGTCACAACGCCCAATTTCCATTTGGGTCACAACGCCCAACTTGGTCACAAAGCCCAATTTAGATTTTGGTCACAACGCCCAACTTGGTCACAACGCCCAATTTCGATTTTGGTCACAACGCCCAACTTGGTCACAACGCCTAACTTTGATTCTGGTCACAACGCCCACTTTTGATTCTAGTCACAACGCCCAACTTGGTCATAACGTCCAAGTTTGATTTTGGTCACAACGCCCAACTTTGATTTTGGACATATCGGCCAGGCGACACAGAAAGTAAGAAAAATGTGTATCTAAAATGAATAATAATAAATTAAACTTTTAAGATGAGGTAATAGGTAGGAAAATTTTCAAGTTCCCGTAAGTAGTATTAATATTATTTATTTTTCATAATTCAGTGGCGTAATGCGTTGTCCAAAAAGTTTCTAAATTCGGATTATAACATATATAAAGTTGTATTTTTTATATAGAACTCATAGTTAGCTGTGGCATTATGAGAAAACGGATTTTCTCCCATTTCAGTGACATATGTCGTATGGGATCGAATTATTAATTTTCACTACTTTATAGCAACAATTCACAATTTTTAATATTTCGTAGTTTTCTAGTTGAAAACTTGTGCCATTTAGAATATACGTGATTAAACAAAGTTTTTGCGTTGTTTTAATAACAACGTTTGATTGACAGAATTAATCACGTATGATTGTTGCTTATAATATTTTTTCTACTCCTGTAACTAAAACGGCATTTAACATACTAACATACACATCGCTAAGTGACCTTTTAGTCATGCCTTCATAAGCTATGACTAAAGAGCCTCTTAGTCACGAGCTGAAGTTGGCAACGACGTTTTAGTCATGGGGTGAAGTTAGGTTCAAACAGTATTTGCTTTATTAGCCACAGCCAAAACTAAAATCAAGTTAGTTTTCAATTTTGAAAAGTCAACTTTGACGTTTGTCAAGCATAATTTAACCTAACATAATTTTCAAAATCCTAATGAAATAATGTTATATTGTCTAAATTTGCGGTCGTAGAAAAAGTATAGTATGCAACTCGTTTTATAAACTTATTAGTCACTCTTTTATTAAACACTCGCTCCGCTGAGCTTCGCTCGTGATTAATAAAATTCGTGACTAAAATGACGTTTATAAAACTTGATACATAATATACTAATAGTGTCCTTCATATATCCATTCATCAGAACATTTTATTGTCCATTAAAACATCTGCAGTTTCCCAAATTAAAAATGCATTTGCAAAAATGTAAATATCCTACTTCTATACAAAGGAGGTTCGAAAATATGAAAATGATTGAAGAAAAAAGTACTCTTATTTTTCAAAATACACAAAAATGTTAATTGGAAGTATTTGTTATAACATATCTATTAATAGTTATTTAACAAACAAGTATGTTAATGAGAACGATTAATAATCGAGACATTTTAATGCGCGAGCGCTAGCGAGCGAGTTAATTGTAGATATTATTAATCGCCGATTAACATACGAGTTAGTTACAATATTTTTCCGTTGATCGTACATTATTAATTTGAAGAAAATCTAATTTTATTCCATGAAAAGAATTTGACACTTAAAGTTTTGACATTAATGGTACCGGGTGACCATAAATGGTTGTGATTTTTTTCTTAGGTTGGCACTTTATGTTGGTGACATTGTAAGTCTATGTCAAATATAAGGTTAGCAGGTTAGGTTTTGAGTCAGTTTGTGTCAAAACTGACGCAAAATCTAACCTGCTAACCTCGAATTTGACCTAGACTTACAGTGCCACCAACATAAACAGATTTTTAAAATCGTTTGTTAATAAAAAATCATTCATTAATAAGTGTCATTAATAGACGATTCTCTATACATTAATGAAACCCATAAATAGACGATCAACGGAACAAATTATAATTGATTTTTACCTAATTGTTATTTGGTCCGTTTGTTAATAAATTATTTAAAAATTTGACACAAAAATTAAATTTGTTTGCACTGATTCCGAATCACGTCATATCCTGGTTGCTAAGTGAGGGAAAACTCAGGTTTGACAATACTCGTTTATCGTATCCGTTGATAAGTTAACTTTGAAGTATTTCATTTGGTAATACACAGCGTGGTAAGAAAAAATTGGAGAAACCAGAAAAAAATGTTTTCGGAGCAAGTAACTGTGACTTTATGTTTGACACCTACTTTTAACCTCTTTAAATAATATTTTTGTCTATTTTTGTTTTTTGACAATATCTCACTTATTTATAATAGTTATATTAACCAACAAGTGTGTTAATGGCTATTAAAGGCACTCACTCGCTATCGCTCGTTCGTGCTTTAAACAGTTTCGATTATTAATCGCCCATTAACAAACGAGTTGATTACAAATTTTTTTCGTTGACCGCAACATCTTTTTTTGTGGCGAAAAATTTGATTAATACAACTAACCTCCATGCAAAATAACATCAAAACGCCAAAATTACAAAAACAGTTAATTAATGCAAAAGAGTGTATTAATCAAAAACAGTGTAATAATGACGCCTATTAATCCATCCTTTTTTAGAAAAAATAATTAATTAAAATTGAAATTAACAAGAGGTCAACGAAAAAAATAGATAAAAGTAATTTGACGTTCTTCTGGCACCTTTTCGATACGAATGCAGTGGGTAGTCAGTAGATGAAATTCATAGTTGTAGGTGGTATCATGAGTAAGAGGATTTTTTTTGGTGGCGGAAAATGTGAACATAAGTAATCAAATGTGTGTGAATACAGTTTACGGACTTGGTATGCGTTAGGCATAAACAGACCTATATGCGATTAACATCTAGTATTCGTAGAATCAAAAAGTTTTGTTTTTAGAAAACACTGAATTCTAGGATACTAGATTTTAAATCATATATGTCTACTTCTGTCTAACGCATACAAAGCCCATAAACTGTATTCTATCTCAATGGACTGCCTATGTTCACACTATCCACCACCAATCTGTATAATATAACATATACTGTCCCTCATA